>JAJLTV010000012.1:0-278588 GCA_030568405.1 Myxozyma monticola
GGAATGTGACTGGATGAAGGGCTGGGGGCTGCCAGCTCTTGCAGAGAGTAGGAGTATTTTTAATTCTGCCACTAGAGTTTCTATATATTAGGAGTGGATCCAGCCGGCGCGAGCCAGACTCAGAACATTACATCGTGACAAATTCCAGCTGCCAGTACTGAATAGAAGTCAAAAAACTAAGTACAGACCCTTACAATACGCGCAATACAGAGAGTATATGCAAGGAGATATACTTGGTTCGACTTGTGTTCCGGAATGGCGTAGATGATATTGTGATGAGCTGAATATATTCGTCGTAGTGGTCACGAATCGAAAAGTCGGAGTGCTTAATCCTGAATGCCGCTGTCGCTGCAGAGCCTTTTCCCGTACTGACGAGTGACGACGAGATCGACCATCATAACTCTTACATCAAGAGCAATTATAGCATGGTAGACTGATCAATTTGCATTTGATTAGTGTGTAGTCGAAAGAAGTTGTCGTCGGCTGGGCAGTTCTCGCGATGTCAACTATTTTTTTTAATTCAAGACTTAAATATTACGTAATTAGTTTAGTTGGGAATCTCGCCCAAAGCGTGCGAGCAGCGCAGTGGGATCCACGAGCCCGATGTGGCTAGCGCTGCCCGATCTTATCCAAACCTTAGCTGATCTTATCTATCATTCTTCGCTGCTCGTCCAGTCAACAAGAGCCCCCAGTCAAGAGACTTGTAGTTCAAGTCTTCAAGACTTCTCTTGCTGTAACCATGTTCAGGACTCAAGGGTCTAAAATAACGACAAGAGCCGGTACCAGTAGTGAGTCGCGCGGGGGAATCACTGGTCATCGACCCATCGCAACGCCACGCGGGAACTGCGATGCCCGAATTGGAACACCGAAAGGCTCGGCTTTCACGACTTTCTTCCACGCACTAGGTGATGTTCATAGTGAAAAATAGATCCTGATGGCTCGTCTATAGCCCTAGAAGCTTTAAGTAGTCTTTATCCTGTAAACCGTTTCAGCAGCTGCCGATACGCGCCGACCCCAGCGGAAACCAACCAGTTCCGTCTGTTCCACACATCGTCCACCATCCGCCTGCGCACGACCCCTCCCGCTACATATTCTGGCCAAGTCCGCACATTGACTCTCTTTCCCTGCATCAACACGAGCGCAGTTACTACCCAGTCAACTCCCGTGCCATATACACACATACCCTCAATATGGGTTCACCAAGCGAAGCAGAGTCGAGCACTCTTAATGGCAGCGATATCGATGAGGCATACTCGTACCAGAACACGGTCGTGTTCAACAAGAACGAAGAGCTCGCGGCCGACGAGAACTCGTCCTTGCTTGCGGCCACTAACGAAAAGCATGCCACCCCTATTTATCCGCCGGATACTGGTATCAGGGCATGGCTCTCACTCGTGGGAATCACGTCCGGCATGCTTACGACTTTTGGATATGTCGTTGCTATTGGTATGCGAGCCAAGTGAAGCTAGCACCGAGATGTTAATTCAGTACTAATGCCGTATCTAGGAGTCTTCCAGGAGTACTACCAATCTCACCAGCTCATCAACTACAGCCCATCGGAAATCTCATGGATTACCTCAATGGAAGTGTTCTTCACCATCTTCCTCGCCTTCGCCGTCGGCGCCGCCTACGACATTGTTGGCCCCAAGCCTCTCATCATCCCCGGAACCGTTCTCATGATTCTCGGCATCATGCTTACTTCCATCAGCACTGAATACTACCACTTTATTCTTTCCCAGGGAATTCTGACCGCCGTCGGCGGTGCCATGATCTTCCACGCTTGCGCGCCTGCCATTTCATCTTGGTTCGTCAAGTATCGCGCTACTGCTTACGGTATCGGAAACGCAGGCTCCGCGCTTGGGGGTGTTTTTATTCCCATTATTTTCAGCACGGTCGAAAAAGGGGCTGGATTCGGGTGGGCGGTTCGTGCTATCGGTTTCGTCCTTCTTGGTCTTTCGCTCCTGGCTTGCGTTTTCACCACGTCTCGCCTTCCGGTTCCCGGCCTGCGCAAGATTGACCTGCGCAAGACATACATCGAGCCGTTCCGCTCTACTCCCTTTGTCTTGACCATCGTCGGTGTTTTCTTCGTTTACTGGGGTGTTTTCATTCCCATGAACTTTATCCCCAGCCATGCCGTCCATAACGGTCTATCCCAAGAATTCTCCTCATACCTCATCTCGATCCTTAACGCGGTCTCCATTTTTGGCCGTGTCATTCCCGGTATTGTCGCTGATCGTGTCGGCAAATTCAACACTTACGCAGTCTGCTGTTTCCTCTCCGGCTTCTTGACCCTCGCAATCTGGATCCCGGCCCACGGCATCGGATCCATCATCCTCTACGCGCTAACCTTTGGATTTTTTTCTGGCGCAGCTGTGTCGACCTGGCAGGGTGCCCTTGGCGATATCTCTCCTGAGGATGAAGTCGGCGCTCGTCTTGGAATCGTGGCTGCCTTCATGGCGTTTGCGACTTTGACTGGTGGTCCGATCGCGGGCGCGATCATCTCGGCCAATGGAGGCGAATATTACGGAGCGGCTACGTTCGCTGGTGTTGTCATGATTATTGGATCCGGGTTCATCTTTTTGGCAAAACTTGCGCACACGAATGGTGATTGGAGATCATTGAAATAGACGTTTTTTCTTTGATTAGAAAGCATCGGCATATCTGTCTTGGTTCTCGGACATGTGCATACTTAATCGTGTCCGAATTCTTGTCATTTGTGTATTATAATTGTATCTTAGCTATATATGCGCTATGTGCACGGGGTTGGGAATGGGTGTGGGTGTGGGGCGGTGTGGGTTTCGATATTGGATACGGTAATTACCCAGGCATTTAAATAGAGCATTTTTTACCGATTAGACCAAAAAAAAAGTATTCTATTTCTTTTTAAAAAAACTAGTCAGCTTCGACATCCCACTTGTGTCGACCTTCTGAAGCTTGCGAACTCCATGACTAGCCGCCGCCTTCTTCTTTACAGGTTTCCCAAGCGCCCCATCTTCATCTTCAAATTTCCGTCGTCCAGAGCTGACACTTGAACTTAACAAGTTATGATGCATAATCTTCTCTGCCCTCGCTTCATCCAATTTACTTATAAACTCCGCAAGAACAAGATGATCATCTTGATACAGCGCCGTAAACTCACGAGCCAAACTCGGCGGAAGATAGGATTCCAGAATCTTTAACGCGACCTGGGTTCGTGCTCGGATATACATTTCCTCCGGTGTCGTCTCGTCAATTTTGGCAGGCTTCAATCTCCGCTCCACGTGCTGCTTTACCAACGAGCTCGGTAAAGCGGGCGCCATTCTGCGCGCACGAGCGGCCAAGTTCTCGAACAACGCGGTTCGAGAAAGGCGATAACAGAGTAATCCGGGGGCCAACTCGGTAGTTTCCGTGATTCCGGCGAGATAAGTTTCAAATACCGGTAAAACATGACGGAAACCAGGTGCAAGCTCAAGTAATTCATCCGATATATCTTCCCACGTCCTTGACTGCCGTTCCATCTTCATCAACGTCTCTAGCAAGAAAAACATCGGTGAGATCGGAGTCGCAAGGTACACAGCGCTCGAAGAAATCACAGCACCATTCTTCCCATCTTTGACAATACTGTCCCCTTGCATATCTGAAATCATAATCGAATGAGGCATCGACGCCGTCTCGTCGACTATCGTGAGCTCGCATATCGAAGCTTGTTCCGTGCCTGCTCCGAAGACCATGTATCGCGTTAACACGCCTGTCGATGGACGCGGGAGCGTAATAACCGTAGCACTGCTTTTCTGACCATTGTCGACGGTTAGACTGGGACATATAATCACCCTTGACATCTTTGGATCCTTGCTCTTGTTGATGCGACTGGAATCTCAGAACTCGCATACGCGTTGCCTGTGTTGTCGAGTGTGTTTACCCGGACTTGCAATTTAATTGAAAAACGCGACGCGTACTTTACGCGTTTTGAAGTTCACATTTTTGTAAACAGAACCTTAAGCGCGTGCCTGAAACCCCTTGACTAGCGCTTAATCATTTCTCATGTTTTGCACGTATAATATACCCGTGAACATGCGCCGTACTTATAAATTATTGAAGTAATTATCGTATCTTCATTGCATATAGCGGGATATGAGATAGATTGAGCCTTTGCTACTTGAGACTAAGAAGAGGAATTGTCGAAGCCGTATAAATTTCTACGTTCAATCATGGCCGGATCTCACGAGGACGACTCAGACGATGAAGAGGGTATGTGCATTCCACGTCATAAATGATTATTACTGGAGGTTTTACTTACAATTCTGGCTATTAGCTATGCAACTTAAGCTAGAGGAGATTAAGCTACAGCGAGAGGAGCTTAAGATCCGAAAAGCCTTGCTCGAAGCGCGCCGGAAGAAGAAACAACGCAATTCAGCAATTTCACCCTCTTCGGCCCGCAAAGACGCAATAATACGCGACAGCGCTGAAGAAAGCGGGTCTGAGGGTCTTAAACACCGGAAACCAACTAAGAAAGCTCAGATTCGAGAACAGTTGAAGAAGGTCAGTCATGATGCGATCGGTAGTTTCACTGACAGCGACGACGATCTTGATATCATGCCCTCATCTCCATCACCAAAACAACGTACAACCAAAACCGTGATTACTCCAGAGAAGCAAAAACTGATTGACGATGAAATCATCAAGCGGCGAAGAATCGGGATATTCTCTGCTACAATCAAAAACTCGATTCCAACACGAACCCCAACGTCGAAACGGACAGTGGACAAGATCGCAGCAGCGGTGGGACAAGCGGGCTCACGCAAGGCAGGGCGCATGGAATCTGATGAGAATGAGATCCAAGTCCCAGCATCACCGTCACCCCGGAAACTAGGTCTTGATCAGCACTCGTCTCCGGCGCGAGAGCGATTAGGTCTTGTGAAGTATTCATCAGCTCATGATGTTAATCTGACTCGCCAACGGAACGGACATCGGAAGAATGTTGTACCGCCGATCAAGGAGGCTGTTCATCATATTTATACTGCTCCGTCTGTGGATTTGAAATCAACTAGACTTGCACACGCGAATCGAGAGGATCAGCATATACTTGAAAGGCGACGCGGGACGGTCTACGAAGGCATTACAAATTCCAAATTGTCAGATGGTAAACATCTGGCGAAGAGTTTAGAACGTGATAAGGGATATCGGGTCGGTCAGACTAGCTTTGCGGAAAGTTTTGGCAATTTAAAGAAATCCCGGCAGACTAAGGATGAGCCAGAAGCGTCGAAAGATGGAGTTCTGTTATCTGCTCTGCAAATCGCGAGGGATAAACAAGGTGAAAAGAATAAGAGAACAGCGGAAGAGAGATCTGCAATGTTGAAGAGGACAAAACCGGTTGATTTGTCGCGTGGGCCGAAGCGGCAAGTTTCAGCTTCTCAAGGGAATAGTAAAGGTGGACATCATGATGATGACGATGATTTGGAGATTGAACAGCCTGCCGTATCATCTTCTTCCCGAGTTAACGATTCATTTGACATGTCACCGCATTCCGATGCAACACTACCGACTACCCCTCCTGCACCTGATTATCGAAATACGGGAAAATCTGAGGATCTGTACGACCCTTACACGAGTTCGTATCTTCTTGTCCGTCGTATGACTCCTGAGAATGTACATTTGGCAATGGATGAGAAACGTATATTCACAGTTTCGTCTATTTACGCGGAAGTGTCTCCTCCGGATTACGATCAACCTGCATATGCGGATTGGGCTCTGTTTGGAGTTGTGGCCAAGAAGACGACGATTATGTATATGAAGAAACCACCAGCTAGGTATGAGAGAAAGCCGATGTTTAATGATGATGAAAACGAAGGAGGACAGCAGGATTGGCAAAAGGTTATTTCTTCAGCCACAGCTCCTGCTGAGGACCAGGGAAGTCATAGAGGACCATCAGCGAAGCGGCGGAAGAAAGATCAGGAAAAAGCAGACGAAGAGAGAAAGAAACGAGAGGAAGAGGAAGAGACTAGACGTCGACGGTATTTCATGATGACTGTGACTGATCTCAAGACCGACATCGATTTATTCATCGCTGGCCCGAATATTGAGAAGTTTTTCAAGCTCGGTCAAGGTGAACTGATTGCAATTACTAATCCGACGGTGTGGGTATCGCGACCAACAGACCCTGGATACAACACAAAGAAAGGATTTAAACTAAAAGTCACCGATGAAGACGAAGATATCCTGTCAATCGGTCGAGCACGAGATTTCGGAATTTGCAAAGCATTGACGCGAAAGGAAACGCCGTGTACAAACTGGGTGAATCTGAAAAAGACTGAATACTGTGATTTTCATCTCGAACTTGCAGTCAGACGAACATCGAACCGGCGAGCTGATATCAACAAAGGGTATGTATTTTCAACCTGTTTGGACATGACGAATCGAGACTAATATATCTTCAAGCACTCCCTATTTCTCGCCTAAGCGAAATGGATCTCGAATGGTACTTGTATCAAATGGTGGAGGAGGAGGTCAGCGTAATGTAGGATTACTACCTGACTCGTCTGCACCGCGTCCCGATCGAGAGGGCAGAGCAGGCGGAAATGTGTATGTGAGCCAGTCATTTGTTAATGATGGTGCATTTGAGAAGCCGATGAGGAGTGGGAGATTCTGAGATGTATGGTGGATGACGTGTATATAACTATTAAAAGATAAGAGATGCCTGACGCATAAGATGAGTCTGCGGGCTTGACAACGGTATGATCCTATAATAGTCGCAATTTGCACGGGTTCTAATTCCACGTAAAGCTGAAGGGCGGAGAGCTGAGAGATCTAAATTATTACTTAAGACTTAAGTGAGTTAAGAGAAAGAAAAATGGGTTTACCCTTAATGAATCTTTGACATTCTTCTGTAAATGATTCAGTTGGTTTTGGAAGCTGCATTTGCAATCGTGTTAAGCCTTTGTCTCGCGTAGCCCAATTTTTTTTTTTGATGCGGCTCATGCAAAGAGTGCAGCGGTTATCCGATGTAGCCCTCAAAGTCCTTTCCTACAACGCTGAAGCATTTTGATTAAAATACACGCAGAACTGTGCATGTACCTACTTAATACATAGTTGTCAGTGGATTCTATTTGCACGATTTTGTAATCCAAGTATTGCTTGCCAAATATTGTACCGGACATCCGGAGCCGTCGTCCACATGTCGCTGCTTACCCAATCCTTTTGATCGCAAATCAGTTCTGTTAACAACGCAGCAACATATCTCCAAGGGCCAAAAGAGATTGGATAGGGAAATCTAGTTATGGCTCTACTACCGTCCAATGCCACGCTCAGTACGGACGCCATAGCTGGATTCACCGCCGGTTGCGCAACTACATTGATCGTACATCCACTTGATCTGATCAAAGTACGATTACAGGGTGTGTTTGACAAGGCTTATTTTATTTGGCGATATTGACGAGCACTAACAATATTTCTTTCCTTAGTTGATAACTCAAGCAGGACGCATTTTGGCGGAGTGCTTCAGATTATCCGTAGCTTACGGCAATCCCGGCGACCTCTGGCGGAAGCTTACCGAGGACTTGTACCAAATCTGGTCGGAAATACAACTAGCTGGGGTGCCTATTTCTTTTGGTAAGATATTTTGCTTAGTATAGAGTCGTGTATGGAGAACTCACTGCTAATTTAAATCAGGTACGAACTGATCAAGTCCGAGATTGCAACGTTTCATGGGTCAAATACAGGCGAGCTGGGATCAGGGGAGTATCTAGTCAGTGCGGGATTGTCTGGCTGCTTGACATCTTTTATCACGAATCCGATATGGGTAGTCAAGACACGTATGTTGTCAACGAATTCTGAATTTCAAGGCGCATACCGGAGCATGCTGGACGGGATGCGTATAATTGCGCGCGAGGAAGGCGTCAAGGGCTTTTATCGCGGCTTAGTTCCTAGTTTACTCGGAGTTGGGCATGGAGCTATACAATTAATGATGTACGAGGAGATGAAGCAATGGTATCTTGGCAGCAATCAGGACGATGGGTCCGCGAATGAGCTGGTATGATTTTTGTTCGTCTTAACACAAAGTCAAAGGCTAATAGTGAAACAGTCGACAAAACAGTACATCTCATTTTCAGCGAGTTCTAAAGTTGGCGCGAGTTTGGTAATGTATCCTACACAAGTGCTGCGGTCCCGGTTACAGCGTTATGACGCAGGCCATATTTATCTTTCGATGCGAGACGTGATCGCAAAGACTGCACGCGAAGAAGGTGTACTGGGATTCTACAAAGGGTTTGTATTGTTTTGGCTGTAAAAATGGAAGACCCATGCTAACGCACTTTTAGTCTTCTACCGAACCTCTTCCGAGTCGTCCCTGCGACTTGCGTTACATTTGTGGTTTACGAGAACACGAAGTCATACCTGAACAAAATACGGAGAGAGTGAATGAGTGATGGACCACGGATGTATATAAAGAGTCTAGATATAGGACCAAGAGTCCAGGGGATAAGAGTTTGATATGTGCATTTTTGGTGTTCTTTTGTATATAGTTTTTGCATGTGAGTGCGTTGCAAATGGCTACGAATCTATATAGCTCTAGGATTCTCAGCTTGTTCTAGCAAGGCTAGTGGTATAATTTATCATAAAATCACTCAAAATAAGCTGGAACTATCATTCATGATTCCGGATTTAACTATGCAGTCAAATCTATTTACAAATATATAAGTGTACATTCCGCTACTGTCCATGCCATACCTATCCATGCGATAGTGGTGATTTTCAGAATTAAGAACAAGCTCCGCTCAACGCGATGGCATGGCATGGCATAGATAAACTAAAACAACTCCATTTGAAGTCATCTCAATACCTGGTGCCAGCAGAGAACGACTCTCGAGTATTCTTTCTCCGTGGCCATACCGACGGCAAGGTAATCTCTTGGAAGCGTGGCTGCACGCATCGTTCAATAAACCATTTTTTGATCCGAGATTCAATAAGCTGTGTCAGTTTCGGTAAATTCTGAAGTCGCGACCGTGATCCCACTAGTGATTTGATGGCAAATTCAAGACGGTAATTCGGCGCGAAAGAAAATGTGAGTGAGGTCTTGCGGTCGGCGGCATTAGTGGGAGGTATGGTTTTGAAAGACATTGTAAGCTAAATAAAAGCATTAGCATTATTCGTCTGATAATACTATGAAATCCTTACCTGTCCTGAAAACCGTACTATGGAAACGGAAAGAGATACGGGCAAAATGGCCATGAGAGGAGTGGGATAGTTTAGCACAAGTCTTGTGTCTATGCCGAGCGTTATACTGTCCGCAAGATCAACGTCTATCCGGGCTTCCTGAATATCACTCGTTAAAATAGATCAAATATGAAAAAAGACTGACATGTCACTCACGAGTCGACCGGGATCGTCTTCACAGGGATGGATTCTGCAATTGCTGAATATAGGAAACTCCTCCCCAATATCTAGCTCTGTGACATGAACTGTATCCTGAGATAATATAATTAGTATCCCGCGCAAAAAAAAACATTTTCGAGTAAATAGCGTACCAGAAAACTAGGTAACGAGTCCCCATTCAAGATCTTATCCACACTATGCAGTATATTATTATTCAGCCTCGCGTCCTCTCGAAATTGTGAGATCGTTTGTGCAACTAGCACATTGAGCCAGTCAAGAGATTCCGCTGGATGTGTCTCAACATTGTAAAACGTTCGCGCGAGAATTGAACGAGCGGGTACGGGGGGTGTCTGGCGTAGTATCGAGGACTGCTTCTTCTGTTTTGGCGCAGCTGATGTCTCCCGCGTCGAGTCCGGGCCACTGGCGAATATGAAAAACCGAATAAATGTAAATAGAATGATAAGTACGCTAAACTGGCCGATCTAAAGAAAAATCGTCAGTAAGTCACCGGGGAGTTTGCCGGGTGTATTCGTACCACTAATCCATGCGTGAACGTAAACCTGTACAACGTTAGTGATCTCGCCAACACTGTCTGCCTATTCAGACCACTCACCTCGGGTCAGTTCGAGGCACGTCCATAACTTGAGCCTCTACAGCTGGTAAAGCAGTTTCAAGCGCTCGGAAGACCGAGATCGTCTCGGTAACTGTCATTACCGCCGGGAAGGCAACTTGTCGTTCGACGTCGCCGTCCATCGTGAAGCGTAATATGGACTGAACTGCTCACGATTTGTATGCCGGCTGTGTATGCCAATAGAAGATCTGTCTAAGCACTATTATCGACGTAGTGTCATTATGCCTACTCTTAAGAATCTTAAGCTCGATTTCGTTGGGGTATACTCGAGAATATGTTTAGGACGGTAACGGGAGAAGTCCCAATTACAATTGATCGATCGATGCCTCCGGATGTGCGAAATGCTCTAACTACACACTCGAGTAAAGCGCTTTTTAAGGCCCTTTTAATTCCAGAGTTTTCTGATCGTTAATCGTTTCCGCCTTCCAGCTCATTTATAACCAGTCTATATTTTCGGAACCATCCCGGTGCCACACGTTCTCTTAAGTCATTGCTTTCCAGGTTTCCCAGAGGCTCTAAGGGCTGGGTTTAACGTGGTATAAACTTTTAAGTTTCGAGCTGAAATTTACACGAAAAGGAAGTTTCTGTCTTGCAGGATTCGAGCATACAAACTACACTACATTTCCCAGACTCAGCTCTATCTATAAGTCTACTTACATACAAAATGGCTTACACACTTTCCGAAGAGACTAAGGTGTGTACTGGCTTGATAAACTGATACCAGCGGAAAACTAACGCTCGCGTGTTACAGGAGCGGATCGTTCGCGTCTACGAGTCGTCTCAGGTCATTTTCCGTTACGGATTCATCCCCTTCATTGTCTACCTTGGTGAGCAATTTATTGAATGAACTAGCTTATTGTTGCAAGAGAAGCTAACTGTTTTGTTTTTTACCAGGCTGGTCCCAGACTTTCCCGCGGCCATCGCTCATCAGGTAAGACCTCCATCTTGCTTGACAATTCTCGCTGAATAACACTTACTGATTATCATGTACAGCTTGCTCTCCCCTCTCCCCATGCGCAACGTCTAAGCTTACAACTATTTGATCTTATCTGAATAAGAGGATCTTGTTGGGAAATACTGGAGATAATCTCAATGCTGGAGGAATAGTCTAGGGTTTACCACATAATGTTTCCGGTTTCTTGTAAATAATTAACGTTTATTTATTTGTATGATTAGTCCAGTTCCCATAATCTTCTCATGAAGGGATTGTCATATACTTCGTACCGTTTATACGCGTCGCGGATTTGAGCATGAGAAGCACTTGGTCTGCAGTTAAGACGTGGGCACCTTGTAGTAGTGAACAGGTAGCACCATGGTTCGGCTTGAATAGAATGCCAAGTTCAGTCTCAAGCAGAATATCCAAACTACTGCCGAAATGGAAACTAAACAGCTCGTTGGAAAGGAGCAAATCTACTTGTTCTCCGAGTTCTCATCGAGGATGATGTCACACAAAGTGGGCGCGGCTCATCGATTCAGGGCGCTGAGTCAGCTGAGAACTTGGATCTCGAACAATGTCAACAAGGAACTGCAATTCGGTTACACCAGACGTACAATTGCTTGATATCACCAGGGGGAAACACTGAATTGCAGCATATATGTCTCCGAGTGGCGCTACTGCTCGTCAATTGTCGATTGCCTGCCTACAACTGAACGCTCATCATGGCGCCGACGTTCTTTCGACAACGCGTCGCGCGGACGCACTCATCGCATCGCTAATTACCCAACGACGGCGACCGTCTCCCACACAGCCATCGACATCGTCACTAAAAGGACATTCACCGTGGACCGAGAAGCAAAATTTAGATATTCTGGTTCTTCCAGAGCTGGCATTCACTGGATACGCGTTTCCGTCGCGGGCGGCGATTACACCGTATCTAGAGCCGACTGCACGCGGAGTATCTGCTGAGTGGGCAAAACAGACAGCAAAAAAGCTGGGGTGTCATGTAATTGTCGGATATCCAGAAATATGCCATGATGAGGCTGGTGAGGGTGGAGATGGCGTGGCAAATAGTGGGACAATTTACAATGCTGCGGTTGTCGTTGATCCGTCAGGCACGGTTCTGCTCAACTACCGAAAACACTTTATGTACGAAGCGGATGAGAAATGGGGAGCTGTGCCTGGACCGGATGGGTTTGCATGTTTAGATTTGAAGATTCCCCGACCAAGTGATCAGGAGATCTCTGTTCGGGTTGCACTGGGAATTTGCATGGATTTGAATCCGAAAGATTTTAGAGCTCCTTTTGAGGAGTATGAGTTTGCCAACTTCTGCGTACAGAATCAAGCCGACGTGATTCTAATGCCGATGGCGTGGCTTTCGTCGGATCGTTCTTTAGAGACGCAAGAATCAGATACAGAGGGAAACAAGCAAGAGCCTTTAGAAAAGACCGAGGCGCCGGAATTCTCGACAGTCAGATACTGGGCGATGCGACTTGCACCTGTTGCTAAGCAGTATATGACTTCTAATTTGGCTGATCGAAAGAGTAATCCGACGGTGTTTATCGCTGCAAACAGATGTGGAACTGAAGATGGGAAGACTACGTACGCTGGCTCGTCGTCAGGATTGCTATTTCAGGAAGATGGGTCCATTGCATTGATAGATGCGTTAGGAAAGAGTGACGAGGGGTTTATCTCTA
Organism: Myxozyma monticola; assembly: GCA_030568405.1. NCBI lineage: Eukaryota > Fungi > Ascomycota > Lipomycetes > Lipomycetales > Lipomycetaceae > Myxozyma > Myxozyma monticola. Next base: position 12,611 of record JAJLTV010000012.1, read on the forward strand.
TGTCGGTCGAGATCTGAGAGCTCAAAAAGCGGAGTTTCAAAAGCATGTCCGGTCATGAAGCGCACGGGGAAGCAATTGACGATCAGACAATTGGAGTTGGACAGAAAGTTACTTTGCATTTGAATGGAATATCGAGAATTAGATCACGGTTTCTTAGAGACATCTTTATCCGAACTGAGCCAGGTGTCGAAATAGTACTGCAGCTCGGCGATGCTCTCTATGATGTCGCTCTTGGCTGTGTGACTGTACTTCTTTTCCGGAGCATTCGCTTTGAGTGTTGGATTCCGGCGCGTAGCAAGTTCTTTAAGAGTAGACACGTCGATGATCCGGTAGTGTAAGAAGTTTATGAGCTGCTCGTTAGTTACGAGTTCCTGACCTTCATAGAGAGAGGTAATTACAGGCAAAACGACATACCTCGGGCATTTCACGTCTTAAGAACTCCTTGTCCGCGTGTACAGAGTTACCGCTCAACACGGCCGTCTTTGGTTCCGAGATACCGCACTGATTCTTCAAGTATTCCAACAGCTTGACTTCAACTTGCCGAGTAGTATTCGTAGAAGTCAGGACCTTTGCCGTAAGCCCTGATTCGCCGTGATGTGTCGTGCACCATTCGTCCATGCCGTCAAGAATCGCTTTCGGACACGAGATCACCTCTTCGAATCCTTTTGGCTCGCGCAGAGAGAGATCGTTGTCGGTGACGAAACAGGCGATTTCGATAATCTTGTCGTTGGCAAAGTCAAGTCCGGTCATCTAATATAGACGGTCAGAATATGAATGGTAGTAACAAGCGAAAGATATCTACCTCGCAGTCTATCCAGACCATGGGACCTGTAGCTACTCGAGCCATTGTGTGTGAGAATCGCGAGAGATGGAGAGTGCGAGGGACTGGGAGACGGTGACTGAAGATACTGGAGACGCGACTGCTCTTGGTACAGCAAGAGATTAAAGACTTATATATCATTCACCGTAGGCCTCGAAATGTACCCAGCAATTGCCAATTGATTGTATTACAGCTCAAAGGACTATAAACGGTTCAATCAAACAGAAAATCGATAAATCGTTTGCATTCGAGGTGGACTCGGGCCGGCCCCTGAGTTGTAACGTTCATGCGGCGGGTCTGCACGATCCTCGAGACATGCATGACGCGCGCAGCGATGGCCTTCGCTGCAAGATTGTTAAGATGGTACATATATGCTTCCTTGGGCTTTTGAACGCTCAAAGTATGCTGTATGCAGAACACTACAGACTGGCGACTGCAACCGAATACCTTTCTAATACTGGGAGACTCTTAACACTTCTTACTCCGGACGAACAGCCAGCCGCTCAGGGGACGTCAACAATATGGGGCTGTCCCGGCCCCCTTTCAGAATTCTCCACAGTTGCGCAATTCTGCCGTGTTGTCATTCGAATCTTTCTACATATAATACCTTTTTGTTGTACTTTCTGGGTCTCTAACTAGTCACTCGGACTACTTCCTGGAACGGTTCTTGAAGCGATTCTAGCTATGTCCTATCGGTATACCAGCACGAGCGGTATATGTCCGCGCTGCCGTCGTGGTGTCAAGATTGTTAATCAAAACATCTGTATTGCATGTGAGTTTTTTCAAATCTACATAAGGTCCTGTTTTTCATTCACGATTGACTGACAATTCGTTTCTACAGGCCGGTTAAAGGAAATGCAGATGCACGAGATGGTCGCAAATCAAGAACGAATGGACGCGTCGCGTTTGGAACGAGATCGAGAAGAAGAACGCCGGGAAAGAGCACAGCGAAAATGAGACGCATCAGCACTTAATTAAATGACTCACGACATTTTATCTTCTTACGCAGGTGTACTCTCACGGCCGGCCGTGGATACACGTAGTTTATTTCTCAGTCATGACGATCGACTTGGTATGTCATCCCGGAGATGATATAACGATGTACAATAATTGTTGAGACGGCAAATTTGGACTTGGGATACAAGACGATAATTAGGGGGGAGTTGTTACTATAAAGTTATATGACTTTTAAACATGTACTAATAATAACGCGGTTCAATTTCCTATGTTTCTACTAAACTATCGTATACCCCCCGAATCGAAAACTCCACATGTGCAGACCAGCTCTATACAGACATCTTCATATCGATCTTTCCCAACGGCTTGTACCCCACAACTTCGAAGTCCTCGTACTTGAAGTCATCGATATCCGTAATCTCGCGGTTAATAAACAACTTCGGGAACTCTCTCGGCACACGCTCAATCTGCGTCTTCATGGCATCAACGTGGTTCGTATACACATGTGCGTCTCCCAAGCAATGCACAAACTCTCCAGCCTTCAATCCACAAACTTTGGCAATCATGATCGTAAGCAAAGCATAGCTAGCAATGTTGAAAGGAACTCCAAGACCCATGTCCGCCGACCGCTGGTATAAGCAGCAAGAAAGTTCTCCCTGAGCGTCAGGTCCATCCGGGTAGCCGACGTAGAACTGCGCAAACATGTGGCAAGGCGGTAAAGCCATCTTTGACATATCTGCCGGATTCCAGGCGGAAATGATAAGTCGACGGTCGTAGGGTTTGTTTTTGATCTTCCAAACGAGCTCGGCTAGTTGATCAACGCCCTTGCCAGTATAGTCGGTCTCGGCATCAACATACTCAGCACCAAAATGCCGCCATTGGAAACCATAAACGGGACCAAGATCTCCCACAGCACGATGAGAAAGCCCAACAGAGTCGAGAAACTCTCTTGATCCATTTCCATCCCAAATATGCACGTCCTGCTCAGCCAACGCCAACGAGCTCGTGTTGCCAGAAACAAACCACAATAGCTCCTGGATGATACCGCGAAGAAAGACGCGCTTGGTCGTCAACAACGGAAACGAGTTGTCACGAAGTGAGAATCGCATCTGAGGCGGCGCGAAAAGAGATACCGTGCCGGTTCCAGTGCGGTCGAGCCGTCGCTCACCGCGTTGCAGAATCGTGTTGCACAAGTCTAGGTACGCGAGCTCCTCATGGTTGGGCGCCGGAGACGCGTTTTCAGCGGTAAGCATATCGCTTGAGGCAGACTGCAAAGAGGCAGAGGGCGGCATATTGTTGTATGAACGTTTTGCTTTGGGGGTTGGAGATATGTACGATAGTTAAAAGTGGCGACGCGACGCGACGCGAGAAGAGCGCGAACGCGACGCGTTTTCCAAAGAAACCCTTGACCTGGAACTCCCAACACGCCGCGGCGATTTTCGTCGACCCAGCGATCTATCTATATGAGCATCTATGAGCACCAGAGCTGTAGCTGTATAGCTCAACTTGATCATGACGCTTACTGGAAGCGAGGCCTACTGTCTACTGACGCGAAGGCAATAGGGTACTAGTTGAATTACAGTTCCTGTTGACGTTGTTCAAGATTCCAGTTCTGCAGCGCTCTGAATCGATGAGCCGCACAGCGTGACGTCACCTCGATGAGACTCGAGGGCGCGTAGATCCCAAAGACGAACCCGTGGCAACTTCGAGTCGCTCCACCCTCGTCTCCTACGAGCTGTTCAGTTTCCATTTTGGCACTCATTTGTATCTTTTACTTGATATTTAACTTGATATTTGATTTAAACTGAACCATGGTATTACCTGATCACTACAAGGTGCTTAACTGCAGCCCAAGCGCATCTCATGCTCAGATCCGCGATGCGTACAAACGGTACGATATACATGACATTCCCTTCATTAGGACAGTATGAGAACTGGACTAATGTACTTATATAGGGCTGCACTAGCGACACATCCCGATCGATTTCCTGCTTCATCCAGCGATGCTGCCACCGCGACAAAGAAATTTCAAGCCGTCTCGGACGCTTACTATGTTCTCGGAGATGAACGTCGACGAAGGGACTATGATGAGAAATACAAGTCGCAGAACCCATACGCGGATGAATCAAATTATTTCTCTAGCGATGAAGAGAGGCAGCAGAAGTACCAGGAAGAGTTCATGGGCGCGTTCGAGGAGATGTTTCGCGATGCGCATTTCGATGCAAGCGATTTTCCCGGCGCTTTTCCTGGAGCGGGAACTTCTGATTCTGCACCATCTGGAAGCGGGACTGGCGATCAACAGCAGCAGCAGCAGCAACAACAGCCTCAACAACAAGCGAGCTCATCGGGAAAATTCTACACGATAATCTCGGGATTCGCTGGCTCTTTACTTGGATTTACGATCGCGAACGTGCCCGGTGCAGTAGCCGGAATGGCGATCGGAGCAAAGCTGGGGAGTATCAGAGATTCAAAGGGAAAATCTGTTGCTTCAGTGTTTCAAGAGATGCCGAGGGCAGACCGTGCCAAGGTACTTGCTCAACTGGCTCAGAAGGTATGTTATCGTTGCATTTAATTAACGACTCGAGATGAGATTTCTGACCTTTTTGTTTAGGTGTTTGCTTCTACTTTGTCTTGAGATAGGGTCAGATTATATATTTGATCTGCTTTTTCACGAAGGACTGAGTCTGCAGTCATGACCCTTTGACGATACATGTCATCTGATCGAACTAGGCTTCATAAGCCTGTAGGGATCGCGCACGCACCCTGATTCGATCTCTGCCCTTTAGCTTTACGTGGAATTGGATCACCCGCGCAAATTACGAGTTGGGATCATATGGATGTGTTTGTTCTCATTCTGCTCATAGTCGTCTAATGTATCATGCATTTTTTAATAGTTAGTTGTAATTAATATACACGTCATCCGCCATACATCTCAGAATCTCGCCCTGACTTCTCATATCACCCAACTTTTATCACGCCCTAAACTTCTCGCTAGATAATAATTTAATTATAGAAGTAGATCCTAGATCACACATATTTTGATATTAGCGCTAAACTAGCGAGCATTGTATATAATTATCATAAGCCAAACTAGCGCCATATCGGGCCGAGGTGACCGAGGCAACTGACTGCATTTCCCGCTAGTTCGTCGTGATTATTGCACTAGCTAAGCATTTTCTACTTTCTTTATCACATCATATACTTGATACTATATATAGACTTCAAAGACTTGCCGCTAAGAAATTCGACTATATAAATAGTCCCGCCCGCCCCCTCCTTTCCTCTCTTCCATTCTTCCATAGTACACAAAGACTTACAAGTCACACTAGCAAGCACGCAAGATACACGATCGGTCAATCACCCCTCGCGCCGGCTATTTAACAGTCACTCAATCACATTGGCACACTTTAGCTAGCATACATTGTACATTGTGGCGATTGTGCTAGTTTGAATTACAGCTAGCCTACTTTTCTATCACACAGTCTAGTGTGTTTGGCTATCACCACATCACCACCGGACGACTATAAATATCCCCTCCGGCCCCTCTCTCCCTCTCTTCCATATCTTCACACAAGCAAAGCAATACCTCCAAGAGATACCATCGCTCCCCAAGTGTCAGCTCTATACACGATACCTACACAGATACCACAAGTTAAAGAATATACCGGAAACTACTATATGCAAAATGGTTCAACAGCTTAACGAAATGGACGCGGCCGCTGAAGTTGAGAACTTGTTCGAGTCGAACGATACAAGCCCCCAATATCCGGTCCTGGATTGGGACACTTTTGCAGAGCACTTGCCAGATGATTCCATGATGGAGTTTTTGAGAGATGTTATTCTCCCTGATATGAGATCTCTCCAGCCAACAGCAATCACAACCGAGAAGCATCACAAGTTTGCTCACGCTTCTGGCAGTATTGCACACTCGACGAACGTTGTCTCGTTTAGAAGTCGTTTAGTGCAAGCCAGTCCCACAAAATATTTGACCCGTCATGAAATCAGGCATTTCCATCGCTTTTCTGCTGCTACCACGACCGCAGATGTTGAAGTAGAGTACTGGATCTTTGAAGGGGAGGAAGATGTTTCGCTAGATGCGTACGCCAAATCGCTGGAACGTTCTAGCCTCAGTCGCGAGTTACGATTGTTGAAAGACGATACCTCAATTGGAACCAAGTATCACAGGGACAAGTCTAGTGATAACGAGGATCTTGATGCATGGATTTTGCTGCGCAGTAACATACCGCTCGCATCTCAGTCCCAATTTGAGGACTCTGATACACTATATGATTCCGACACGGATCTGACTAGTTTCGAAGCATACGAGTCTGACGCATCGTCGACCTCGATTTCGCATGACGAAGATTCAGCAGAGGTGACCGGAGACGATAGCGACGATACAGTGAAACTGGCTGGAGACCTCAAAGATGAAGACCTCGACCCCGAAATGGCTGAACGCGCCATGATCCGTCGTGATCTGCAGCAGCTTCACGATGAGGCTCGCGATGCGTCCCGCTGCGCCCAAGCAACCGCTTCTGGACGTCGTCCGAGCTACGAGTCTGCTCATTTTGCAGATATCAATCGCCGGTTACATGATATTTGGGAGTCCTTGGGCGGTCAAATGCCGTCTCCGCCTCGCGATGAGCATGACGAGTATGGGATCGATTTGGTCGGGTTCTTTACGGAGGTTCAGGACAAGATTCGTGCGGTTCGCGGTGAATTGCTTTACTAAGTCGAGCGTTTTTGACTATGGGAGAGATGAGAATTTTGATTCATTTATGCAAGCCGAAATTTGTAAACTACAAAAAAAGTGAATATAATTTGATTAAAATAACTATGTCGCGACAAGTGTCGCAGGGCAAGACCTGAATCCCGATTCTCTAAGTCATCACTAATAAGCGAGCTTAATCCAAGAAAAAACACATAAAAACATTCATTCACATTGCTCTCAATAAACTTCAGAATAAGGAGAAATCAAAGGCACCACATGCAAATACATCGCGTCTGGCGATCTAGAAGTACTTTCCCTGCAGCTCCGGCGCATACTCGTACGTTGTATACCCCTTTTTAGCCTTTGGCGTATAAAACCCGTCACGATTATACGGTCTGAGAGCGATACCTTCCTTGACACGCGGTACCAGATCCGGGTTTGAGATGAAATACCTTCCCATAGCCACAAGCGACTTTGGATGGACTGCCGTATACTCAGCTGCAAGCTCGGGAGTATAGCCGCCAGCAGTAATCCAGATTCCAGACCACAACTCGCGGTACACTGCAGTTGTCTCGCCTTCGACGGCTTCTCTGTCAGCGACTCCAGAAACACGGGGTTCGACCATGTGGATGTACGCCAGTTTCGGCTGAGTGACTTCAAGCTGAGCAACAAGGTACAAGAAAGTCGGGTACGGATCATCCATCTTCATGCCTTGATACTGTGAGAATGGAGCAAACCGGATACCGACGCGGCGGGGACCGATTGCGGCAGTGACCTTGTTGACGATATTGAGCGCGAAGCGTGCACGGTTTTCAATTGAGCCTCCGTATTTGTCGGTGCGGTGGTTGGACACCTCTTGAGTAAATTGATCAATCAAGAACCCATGAGCGCCATGGATTTCAACACCGTCGAATCCAGCAGCAATCGCGTTCTTCGCGGCCGTCGCGAACGCGTCCTCGAACTTCTCAACCTCCTCGGTAGCAAGCTCTCTTGGGACTGTGTGACCGTCTGAGTCGGGAATCGGACTGGGACCCACGACATCCGTCACAGAATCACCGGGATTCACGCGCCCCAAGGCCCACAACTGAGAAAAGATGAAGCCTCCCTTGGCATGCACTGCATCCGTAACTTTCTTCCACGCCGCAATCTGCGGGTCCGAATGGATTCCGGGAGTATTGGCAAAATGGCCCGCAGCGGCGGAGACATCGGTAGCTTCGGTGATGAGTAGTGTTCCAGGGTAGATTGCGCGCGAGGAGTAGTATTCGGGCGCAAGATCGGGGTTCGGTGCACCGTCGTCGTCGTTGCGGAAACGGGTCAATGGCGCAAGAACGATGCGGGTGTCGAAGGTCATGTTGCCGACCTTAAGGGGCTCAAAAAGTGAAGTCACTGTCATTGTATCTGAATTGAAGATTGGCGAAAGAAAAAAGGGATCTGTATGGCGACTCGAGGTGGTTCAGTTATGAATATCGATGGTTGCTGGGCTCGATGAATTGACAGACCCATAGCCTGTAAATGCAGGGCTTTATACAGCCATAGATCCCATATGCTAGACTTCATGACGTCCTTGGCTTATTGTTCAGCAGTTTGCGCAATTGAATACTGATTACAATTGGTAAACTCGCCGAATGGAGGCGGAACTGGTGCTCGCAGGGTATGTTAATCAGCACGGCAACGGATTTGCCGAGCAAAAGTCTAAAATGTTGGTAGCGAATTACCCCTGAAAGCTGTCTCGGCGTCGTGTCGGCGTTTTAAACAATGACGTTGGGACCAAGTAATTTGTAATGATGTACATTTGTTAACTAACTACTGTGAACTGTCTACACTTTACATTAGTAATAGTTACTGGTAATTGAATACAACGCCTACGGTTGCTCAAATAATCTGAACCTGTCAATTGACATAATGACATTGTTCACAGCGTGACGGCATGACGGCAACTGCAAGCAGCTAAGTGGTCAATGTCTCATTTTCTAACACGATGGGTGGACTTGTGGTTGTCGTTTCTATCAATTAAGTTATCGATTCAGGATTCTGTTACTCTATACGTGCTGCACCATTCTATGATTGGTATGCTTGTTGATCCGTTGGAACCTTCTGGATGAACTGGTCAAGGAAGCAGCCGAGGGCTCTTCCAGTGTCAGCTCTGTACACGATACGCGGCCGAACGTGCTAGCATCAGTCGCAAATCGCGATTGTAGCAAAACGATACCTTAAGACGTGCATTTTGTTTTTAACTATATCGGAAATGATTCATGCAAACCGAGATTTGTAACCTACAAAAAAATTAAAATGATCTTTATAATGATTATGTCGTGTCGCCGGATAGACCTGTATCGAGATGCAGATGAACTGGATAATGGTGGCTTGAGATAGAGCTGATTCTTTAAGTCATCATTATTGAGTGGGCTTAATCTAAAAAGCATATGAAAATATTCATTCACGTCGCTCATAATTAAGCTCAGAATAAGAGTAAATCAAATGAGTTATTAATCTAAAGATACCACATGCAGATACATCACGTCTAGACTCTAGTAGTACTTTCCCTTCAGCTCCGGTGCATACTCGTATGTGGTATACCCCTCCTTAGCCTTTGGCGTATAAAACCCATCACGATTATACGGTCTGATCGCGATACCTTCCTTGATACGCGGTACCAGATCCGGGTTCGAGATGAAATACCTTCCCATAGCCACAAGCGACTTTGGATGTGCTTCCGTATACTCAGCTGCGAGCTCGGGAGTATATCCGCCAGCAGTAATCCAGATTCCAGACCATAACTCGCGGTACACTGCAGTTGTCTCGCCTTCGACGGCTTCTCTGTCAATGATTCCGGAAACACGCGGTTCGACCATGTGGACGTATGCCAGTTTCGGCTGAGTGGCTTCGAGTTGAGAGACAAGGTACGAGAAAGTCGGGTACGGATCATCCATCTTGATGCCTTGGAACTGGGAAAATGGAGCGAATCGGATACCGACGCGGCGGGGACCGATTGCGGCAGTGACCTTGTTGACGATATTGAGCGCGAAGCGTGCACGGTTCTCGATTGAGCCTCCGTACTTGTCGGTGCGTTGGTTGGTCACCTCTTGGATAAACTGATCGACCATGTACCCATGAGCGCCATGGATTTCAACACCGTCAAATCCGGCAGCAATCGCATTCTGCGCGGCAGTCACGAACGCGTCCTCAAACTCCTCAACTTCCTCGGTAGTAAGCTCTCTGGGAACCTTGCGACCCTCTGCCTCGGGAATAGGACTAGGAGCGACAACATCCGCCACAAGATCACCGGGATTCACGCGTCCCAAAGCCCACAACTGAGAAAATATGAAGCCTCCCTTGGCATGCACTGCATCCGTGACTTTCTTCCACGCCGCAATCTGCGGGTCCGAATGAATTCCCGGAGTGTTGGCATAGTGGCCCGCAGCGACGGAGACGTCGGTTGCTTCGGTGATGAGAAGTGTTCCGGGGTAGATTGCGCGCGAGGAGTAGTATTCTGGCGCAAGATCGGGGTTTGGTGAACCGTCGTCGTCGTTGCGGAAACGGGTCAAAGGCGCAAGAACGACGCGAGTGTCGAGGGTCATGTTGCCGACCTTAAGGGGCTCAAAAAGCGAAGTGACTGTCATTGTATCTGAATTGAAGATTGGTGAAAGGAGTAAGGGGGTCTGGTTGGCGGCTCGAGGTGGTTCGAATCTGAATCTCGATGGTTGCTGGGCTCGATGAACTGGATGAACAGACCCATAGCCGGCGGAAGCAAGGCTTTATATATCCAAAGATCCCATATGCGGGACTTCATGACGTCTTGACTTCTTGTTCAGCAGTTTGCCCAATTGAATATTGATTATAATTGGTAAAGTCGCCGAATGGAGGCGGAACGGATGCATGCAGAATATGTTAATCAGCACGGCAATGGTTGTGCCGATGGAAAAGTCTAAAGTTGGGAGTGCCCGGCAACTACCCCTGAATACGAGCCTCAGTTGTTTGCGAACGCGTTCTCGGCGTTGAGTCGAGAATGAGAGGCTTAACAATGACGTGGGATCATGTAATGATGTAGCATTGCCTAATTAGTAATATTCCTCACGGCGCGGGAAACGTCTACACTCTACACTCTACAGAATCCATCACCATCATGAGGCTTCCGCTCGTGTGGTTTTTATTTGCGACCTCGTAAGCTGACATGAATTACACTGTCACTCGTTGGTTTACAAATATCGAATCACATAAAGTCATCCTGCATTCCTGTTGCAATTATCGCCAAGTGTATCGCGTCTGCAGCTGTCGACGCAAGATGCCGTCACCGCCGGGCATCCCGTATCATGAAATATAAACGTTGTGGCAACTGGCAACTGACAGATATGAGGATTCCTACCGGACTGAGCGCTGACAAATGTACTCGGTCTCGATGCCATCAATGAGGTCAAGTTCGAATAGCTTGGACCTGAGTGAAAAAAACGGGTGCGGGTATGTAACGAAGTGGTCGAATTAGCAAGCAAGTCGTGTTGAAGAATCCGTTGTCTGCGAAGTGTGGACCATGGATTTGAATAACCGATTATTCACCAGTCCGATTCAAGAAACAAGGCCAAGATTTTTCATTCTAGAATGAAGAAAGAAGACGTCATCTGGCGAGTGGCGACTGGCGTTAAACAATAAAGGAAGCTGCATTTCCTGTCCCATTAATATTGGACATATTGTTGTTCCTAAGGCGACAGCATCCGCCGGATTATTCACCATGGCTGCACGCGTTGAGTTTGAGTTACGTCACGAAACTCAATATTCAGGGGCGGCCTAAAGCTTCCGGCCGGAATCCGGGAATCTGCAATCGATAACTTTTATCGTTACATTTTGCGTTTAGCGCGTTCTGGCGACTTCAGCCAGGGCCCTTGCTTCCTTTCCGCACCCCCAATTCACCCACTACACCATCAATTACCTCTACAACACAATGTCTAACCTCTTCGAGTCCATCAAGGTCGGCAGCGTCGAGCTCAAGACCCGCATCGTGCTCGCGCCCCTGACCCGTTTCCGCAACAACGACGACGGCGCGCCCAACGCCGACCTCGCGCCCGAATACTACTCCGAACGCGCCATCTACCCGGGAACCCTGCTCATCGCCGAGGCGACTGACTTTGCGGCCTTTGCCGGCACCTATGCCAACGCGCCGGGTGTTTACTCCGAGAGCCAGCTCGCCGGATGGAAAAAGGTCACCGACGCCGTGCACGCGAAGGGCGGATTCATCTATGTCCAGCTGTGGGGACTGGGTCGTGTTAACCCGGGAAACATCGTCGCAGACGTCGCCTCGGCCAGCCCGATTGCCTACGCCGAGGACGCACCTGTTCCCCGTGAATTGACCATTGAGGAGCTCGAGGAGTACGAGAACACCTTTGCGGCCACCGCGAAGGCCGCTGTCTCGGCTGGCTTTGACGGTGTCGAGGTCCATGGTGCCCACGGCTACCTCCTTGACCAGTTCATCCAGGAAGTTTCCAACAAGCGTACCGACATCTACGGCGGCTCCGTCGAGAACCGTGCGCGCTTCGCGCTCAACATCGTCGATAAGGTCGCTGCCGCCATCGGTGCCGAGCGCACCGGAATCCGTCTCTCGCCGTTCGCCCAGTTCCAAGGCATGAAGATGGACGACCCTTACCCGCAGTTCTCGTACATTGTCTCCCAACTCGAGGCAAAGCACCCGTACCTTGCATACATCCACATGGTCGAGCCCCGTGTGTCCGCCGGAATGGACCGTGAGATTGCGGAGGGCGAGACTACCGAAGCGTACCGGAAGTTGTGGTCTGGTGTCTGGATCGCCGCCGGAGGGTTCACCCCCGAGCTCGCGAAGGAGTACTCTGCATCGCACCCCAAGGACCTCATCGCTTTCGGCCGAAGCTTTATCCCCAACCCGGATCTTGTTGCTCGTATTAAGGAGGACATCGCTCTGACTCCATACGACCGCAGCACTTTCTTCTCCAACAAGGACCCGGTCGGATATCTCGGCTACTCGTATGCTCCCGAGCTTAAGGGAAAGTACTACTAGACTCATAGAAACTCTTAGGCACTTGAAAATGATTTGGATAAAGTTGGTGCAGCATGCATAGAGTAATAGAATGGATAATAGAATGGATAATTGAAGCGATACAGATGTGCCAGTCGTAAAGGAAGCACATTTACGAGACAGCTAAACGAAGCTCTTAACTTTAACGGTCACTTGGCCAGCTCTACCAAATCTATCAACCAATAATCCATTCGTGACTCTTCAGTGTCTAGCTGCAAACTGCAATTGATGAGCGAGGACTGGATTGTTAATGATTAATCTGATTTCTCTGGGGTATCGCCCGCACAAGACAACGACAACCTCACAAGTCACAACCACAGTCCACAGGTCCTCAGTCGTGCTAGATATTTACCAACCTCTTGCAAGTTGCCGTCATGCCGTGAACAATGCCAATTGACAAGATACAAACTTAGATTATTGAGCAGTCGCTTGGCCGCCTTGGCGCTACCTCAGTAATTTTTCAGTCAGTTCTGACAAACCGTGGGCTCGTGTCTTCAATCTACATCAGCTGCAGCACATCCTGTCATTATTGAGGACGTCATGCTCTCGACTTTCGAGAAATAACACAGTATTGTAATCTTTCGGGCGAGCGAATTGTTAAGGTTCACTTCTTCGTTTAATTGCCAGTAAGATAACACGCTCCCCAATTAGGCAATAATACATGACCCACGTCATCGTCCGAAGCCGGTTTTCGCGGCATTGTAGTTTTCAGGGGCAGTCCGCCACCGGGCACTCCCAGCTTTAGACTTTTTGCTCGGCGAAACCATTGCCGTGCTGATTCAACATACCTTGGAATCATCAATTCCGCGTCTATCCGGCGAGTATACCAAATAAAGTCAGTACTCAGTCGGGCCAATTGCTGAACAATAAGCCAAGCCGTCATGAAGTCCCGCATGTGGGATCTCTGGCTATATAAAGCCCTGCTTCCGCCGGCTATGGGTCTGTTCATTCAGTCCATCGAGCCCGCCAACCATCGAGATTAACAATTGAACCACCTTGAGTCACCATACAGACCCCCTCTCTTCTTTCACCAATCGCCTCTCCAAATACGATGACAGTTACTTCACTCTTCAAGCCTCTCCAGGTTGGCAGCATTGCCCTCAACACCCGCATCGTTCTCGCGCCTTTGACCCGTTTCCGCAACGACGACGACGGTTCACCAAACCCCGACCTTGCGCCAGAATACTACTCCTCGCGCGCAATCTACCCCGGAACACTACTCATCACTGAAGCAACCGACGTCTCCGTCGCTGCGGGCCACTACGCCAATACTCCGGGAATCCATTCGGACCCGCAGATTGCGGCGTGGAAGAAAGTCACGGATGCAGTGCATGCCAAGGGAGGATTCATTTTTTCTCAGCTGTGGGCTTTGGGTCGCGTGAATCCTGGTAATCTTGTGGCGGATATCGCTGGTCCCAGTCCGATTCCCGAGTCAGCCGATCACAAGGTTCCAAGAGAGCTCACTACCGAGGAAGTTGAGGAGTTTGAGGACGCGTTCGTGACCGCCGCAAAGAATGCAATGGCTGCTGGATTCGACGGCGTTGAAATCCATGGCGCTCATGGGTACATGGTCGACCAGTTCATCCAAGAGGTTTCCAACCAACGCACCGACAAATACGGAGGCTCAATCGAGAACCGCGCACGCTTCGCGCTCAATATCGTCAACAAGGTCGCTGCCGAAATTGGTCCCGGCCGCGTCGGTATCCGATTCGCTCCGTTTTCCCAGTTCCAAGGCATGAAGATGGATGACCCATACCCGACTTTCTCACACCTTGTCGCTCAACTTGAAGCCACCCAGCCGAAATTGGCATACATTCATATGGTCGAGCCCCGTCTTTCTGGAATCATTGACAGAGAAGCCATCGAAGGCGAGACAACTGCAGTGTACCGCAAGTTATGGTCTGGAGTCTGGATTTCTGCTGGCGGATATACTCCCGAGCTTGCAGCTGAGTATACGGCAGCTCATCCAAACTCGCTTGTGGCTATGGGAAGGTATTTCATTTCAAACCCGGATCTGGTACCGCGTATCAAGGAAAATATCGCGGTCAGACCCTATAATCGTGATGGGTTCTATACGCCAAAGGCTAAGGAGGGGTACACATCGTACGAGTATGCACCGGAGTTGAAGGGGAAGTATTTCTAGACGCGATGTATCTGCATGTGGTAGCTTTAGATTAATAACTTGTCGCTTGATATATTCTTATTATTTACTTAACTGAGAGCGATGTGAATAGATGATTTTGATTTTCCTTTTTGGATTAAGCTAACTCAATCGTTATGAAATGTAAAAATCGGCTCTAACTTCAAGCTCAAGTAAACCTGGCTTGTAGATCTTGTAGCCTTGTCTTCGTATCGCATATCGCTCTGTGCAGTTACCGTAACAAGATCACGAAACGTATAGCCACAAGCAAAATAAATATCGCAACGAATTCTAAATTGAGGAATAAATTCAAAGTTCCGAAATATATGACGACCGTTCAGAATCACGCTCCCAATCATGGTTTGTTCTTTCCTGCGTTTGCGCCCTAATGGTTGCACGTACTATCTACTGATAACTGAGATCGCTGAACAACTTACACGCTCTCCCTACGGCCTACTGTCCAGTGGCAGTAGTAATCCAGATCAAATTAAGCAAATCGGCTGGACCCGACTTTCACGATCGTCAAAGGACTGTCATATGCTCTGCAGCCTGCCGTCGTCCAGTTCATTCACCTAGCTTTGCAATAGTTGGCAAATTACAAATAGAGATATTAGAAATGCAACCGAGTCCTCTGTTATCCGAGTTGGGGTCAAGGATACTCATTATCCATTCGTGGCTACGATCTCGTACGAAACGAAGTGCGCTCGAGGAGAAATTCGCGATTATAGTTTTATACGGCTCAAATGCAGAATGCTGCGCACTTTATGGCGGGGCTCTGCTTATAAAAGAACGAAGCGGCGCATAATCAGCCCCGCCATGCGATCTGGGTCTACCTGGACCGC
Organism: Myxozyma monticola; assembly: GCA_030568405.1. NCBI lineage: Eukaryota > Fungi > Ascomycota > Lipomycetes > Lipomycetales > Lipomycetaceae > Myxozyma > Myxozyma monticola. The sequence goes on from JAJLTV010000012.1 coordinate 28,118, forward strand.
GCAAACCAGCTCATATAGCAATATTCTGGGATATAAAGACTGCTCTGCACGTCCTTTCACTATGGCATTCTTACCAATCGCTATATCGTGTCAATTGATCCCGCGGATACCTTCAATATGACTGTCTCCGCTCTGTTCGAGCCCATCAAAGTCGGCACCGCCGAGCTCAAGACTCGTCTCGTACTCGCGCCCTTGACCCGTTTCCGCAATGACGACGACGGAACCCCGAACGCAGCTCTTGCGCCTGAATACTACTCCGCACGTGCCATCTTCCCGGGTACTCTTTTGATTGGAGAAGCAGTCGAAGTTGCTGCGTTTGCCGGTCATCAGGATAACGTACCGGGAATCTATTCCGCGAAGCAGATTGCGGCGTGGAAGAAAGTTACGGACGCGGTGCATGCGAAGGGTGGAGTCATTTATACGCAGTTGTGGGCTTTGGGACGGACCAACGATGGACATGCTGGTCATGAGATTGTCGGACCTAGCGCGATTCCGTATACGGATGCGTTCACGGGCGCAGATTGGACGCCAAAGGAAATGACGATCGAAGAGATTGAGAAGTACGAAGACGTGTTCGCTACTGCCGCAAAGAATTCAATCGAGGCCGGTTTCGACGGAGTTGAGATTCATGCCGCGAATGGATATTTTATCGATCAGTTTCTTCAAGACATGTCAAACAAGAGGACCGACAGATACGGAGGCTCGATCGAGAATCGCACAAGACTTGCGTTGAATATCGTTGATAAAGTCGTTGCTGCGGTCGGGGCCGAACGCACGGCTATCAGACTCTCGCCGTTCTCAGAGCATCAGGGTATGAGAATGGGTGATCCTAACCCGACATTTTTGTACTTGATCTCCCAGCTCAACGCGAGATATCCGAATCTTGCATATGTCCACATGGTCGAACCCCGAATCTCCGGCGCCGCCGTTCGTGAAATCAAAGCTGGCGAAACATCGGATTCTTATAGAACGTTGTGGTCTGGAGTCTGGATCGCTGCTGGCGGATTCACTCCTGAGAGTGCGGCAGAATACGTTGCATCGCATCCGAATGCGCTCGTGGCGTTTGGCAGACATTTCGTTTCAAACCCGGATCTGGTTGCTAGAATCAAGGAAGGCGTACCTCTGACGCCGTATGACCGTAATACGTTTTTTGTTAAGAAGGATCCGAAGGGGTATCTTGGGTATCCGTTTGCTCCGGAATTGAAGGGCAAATATTATTAGCTGCAACTAGGCAGTTTGATTGCTTCAGCAGGCTTTGCTTAGAGATTATAGACAATTCGTTCAAACATTCAACAGACCTAAGTCAATTCAGTCACCTAACTAAGTAACTAAGTAACTATACTACCTATCAGTCTTAAGTCTATCACTAATCAGTAATACCCGGTCGAGTGGCGATGCTCCGAGCTGGAATCAAAAATATTTTACTCTAGCGTGATCCACCTCGACCATTGTCCAACAAGGTTTTACAAATTAAACTCTTTATCCAGGGGCCGGTAAAACTTTGACGCCGCGGACTTTCGACAATTCAAATCCTCATCTTAACAGCAAATTTGTTCATTATTCTCAAAAACGGATATAGCTATTAGAAGCTTCAAGCTATAGTTAACTATCTAATAATAAAGGTCTAAACTCTTAAGGTCAAACTTGACAAACTACAGCGAATCTACATGCTTCGCAAAACGCAGAGCTAGAATCTAGTTTGTTTAAGCAATCTTAAGGTTACCGCGTAGCGCGATGAATAATAATTCGGAGCTACGTATATAATCACGGCGGACTCAAGCGGATTTAGGCCCATGGATCCGGCCTACTTAGAACGTATACGCTCTCCAGCAATATTTTCTTGTCTTGGATATATAAATAATGGGCTGCAATTCCTATCGCTAGCATCCTCATCACGTATTGTGCCTTCTGATCCGACTCGTATATCTTCAAAATGACCGTTTCCAACCTGTTCGAGCCCATCAAAGTCGGCACGATCGAGCTCAAGACTCGCCTCGTTCTCGCGCCTTTGACCCGCGTACGCAACGACGACGACGGTTCACCAAACCCCGACCTTGCACCAGAATACTACTCCTCGCGCGCAATCTACCCCGGAACACTGCTCATAGCCGAGGCAACTGACATCTCCGCCGCTGCGGGCCACAATGCTAATACTCCGGGAATCCATTCCGACCCGCAGGTTGCGGCGTGGAAGAAAGTCACGGATGCAGTGCATGCCAAGGGAGGCTTCATCTTTTCTCAGTTGTGGGCTTTGGGACGCGTGAATCCTGGTAATTGTGTGGCAGATGTCGTTGGCCCCAGTCCGATTGCCGCGTCAGAAAATCACAAGGTTCCTAGAGAACTTACTACCGAGGAAGTTGGGCAGTTCGAGGACGCGTTCGCGACTGCCGCAAAGTGCGCAATTGCTGCTGGATTCGATGGCGTTGAAATCCATGCCGCTCATGGGTATATGATCGATCAGTTTACCCAAGACGTGTCCAACCAGCGCACCGACAAATACGGAGGCTCAATCGAGAACCGCGCACGTTTCGCGCTCAATATCGTCAACAAGGTGGCTGCAGAAATCGGTCCCGACCGCGTCGGTATCCGGTTCGCTCCGTTCTCCCAGTTTCAAGGAATGAAGATGGACGATCCGTACCCGACATTCTCGTACCTCGTCGCTCAACTTGAAGCCACTCAGCCGAAGCTGGCATACGTCCACATGGTCGAGCCGCGTGTTTCCGCAATCATTGACAGAGAGGTCGTCGAAGGCGAGACAACTGAAGTGTTCCGCAAGTTATGGTCTGGAATCTGGATTACCGCTGGCGGATTTACTCCTGAGCTCGCAGCTGAATATACGGCAGCTCATCCAAAGTCGCTTGTGGCTTTCGGAAGGTATTTCATTTCGAATCCGGATCTGGTACCGCGTATCAAGGAAGGTATTGCGTTCACACCGTACGACCGTGACGTATTTTATACGCCAAAGGCTAAGGAGGGGTATACCACGTACGAGTATGCGCCGGAGCTGCAGGGAAAATACTTCTAGACGCGATGTATCTGCATGTGGTAGTTAGTTACCTTTAGATTAATGACTTGTCACTTGACTTTATAGATTATTATTTGTACTTAACCGAGAGCGATGTGAATAAATCATATTTTTAATGTGTCCTTTTGGATTAAGCTGACTCAATAGTTGCGACCCGAAAAATCGGCTTCATTTCAGCAAGTAATCCCAGCTTGTAGATCTTGGGACCATTGTCTTCGTATCGCATATTGCCTCGGTACAGTTGCCGTAACAGAATCACGCAGTGTATAAGCACAACCAGAATACAGATCGCAATGAATTGAGGAGACAAAACTGGAATGCATGACGGCCGTTCAGAATCACGCTCCCAATCGCGGTGTTTTCTCTGACGTTCGTGTCGCTACAGGTTGCAAGTACTGAGTATTGTCGGAAACCAATATACACTTCAAACACTCTGTAGACATCCGGGATATTACTTACTGCCCAGCATGTAACATACACGCTCTCCCTGCTGTCCAGCGGTAATCCAGATCAACTTAAGCAAATCGGCTAGACCCGACTTTCCCTCGAGTCAATCAACTTGTCATATACTCTCAACTCTGCAGACTAGGTCTAGCGTAAGCGTCGTCCGGCCCATCCATCTAGCTTTGAAGGAATTAGCTCGAATCCCTCCTTATACAATTGCGGTCAGAAAATGCTCGCGATCCATTCGTGGCAATGGTCTCGGACGAGACGAAACTTGCGCCCGAAAGGAAACTCGCGACGTATGGTTTATACGGCTTAAATGCAAAATGAAATAAGCACTTTATGCAGGGGCTCTGCTTAATAAAAACCGGAAGAGCGGCGCGTAATTAGTCCGACAAACACCACAGCCGTGCGATCCGGTCTACCTGGCCAATATTTTGGGATATATAAAGACTGCCCTGCACTTCCTCTTGCTATGATACCCTCGCCAGTCACCATATAGTGTCAATTGATCCCGTGCATACCTTCGAAATGACCGTCTCCGCTCTATTCGAGCCTATCAAAGTCGGCACCGCCGAGCTCAAGACCCGTCTCGTACTGGCGCCCTTGACCCGTTTCCGCAATGACGACGACGGAACCCCAAACGCAGCTCTTGCGCCTGAATACTACGGTGCACGTGCTATCTTCCCGGGTACCCTTCTGATCGGAGAAGCAGTCGAAGTTGCTGCGTTTGCCGGACACCAGGATAACGTGCCGGGAGTGTACTCCGCGAAGCAGATCGCAGGGTGGAAGAAAGTCACGGATGCGGTGCATGCCAAGGGTGGATTTATCTATTCGCAGCTGTGGGCTTTGGGACGGGTGAACGATGGACATGCTGGTTACGAGATTGTCGGACCTAGTGCGATTCCGTACACTGATGCGTACACGGGCGAAGGTTGGACGCCCAAGGAGATGACGATTGAAGAGATTGAGAAGTACGAAGACGCGTTCGCTACTGCCGCGAAGAACTCAATCGAGGCCGGGTTCGACGGAGTTGAGATTCATGCTGCGAATGGATACCTAATCGACCAATTTCTTCAGGACGTGTCAAACAAGAGAACCGACAAATACGGAGGTTCGATCGAGAACCGGACAAGAATTGCGTTGAACATCATCGGTAAAGTCGTTGCTGCGATTGGTGCCGAGCGCACTGCAATCAGACTTTCTCCGTTTTCAGAGTACCAGGGTATGAAGATGGATGATCCTTACCCGACATTTTCGTACTTGGTCTCCCAGCTCAACACGACCTATCCGAGTCTTGCATACGTCCACATGGTCGAATCACGGATCTCCGGCGCCGTTGTTCGTGAAAACAAAGCTGACGAATCCACGGATCCCTACAGAGCGTTATGGTCCGGAGTCTGGATTACTGCTGGTGGATTCACTCCTGAAAGTGCGGCAGAATACGTTGAATCGCATCCGAATGCGCTCGTGGCGTTTGGCAGACATTTCGTCTCAAACCCGGATCTGGTTGCTAAAATCAAGGAAGGCGTGCCTCTTACGCCGTACGACCGTAATACCTTTTTCGTGAACAAGGATCCGAAGGGGTATCTTGGGTATTCGTATGCTCCGGAGTTGAAGGGGAAGTATTATTAGCTGTAGATAGTTTGATTGCCTCAGTTGGTTTGATAGAGGTAGTATAGACTTGGATTAGAGATTATAGCTAGACAATTAAAACATCTCCGCTTTTATTTATTTTAAAATCAAGTGATAATCGAACCTGGCTCAAAATCCACAATTCATGACAATTCTTTCACACTAGGCTTGCATTCAAAATATTTCAACACTAGGCTTGCATTCAAAGTATTTCACCTCCGCTTTCTGCACTAGTTCCTCAGCAGCATGCTTTGCCTTAGAAAATGCCGCCTTAGAAGAAGATCTTGCATTTGGTTCTGTCAACGTCGCACTACTAGCAGAAGCAAGAATTTTCTCATCACTATCGCCAGCTATACTACCAGTCCCAACCTGAACCATAGTAGAATTACCACTACTACCACCAATACTATCAGTCGAAGAGGACACAGAACTTGTGTGAAATTGCCAAAATTGCGTATTTCCTCTATTTGGCGCCTCTGTCCATTTCCTAAAGTAATTTTCGAAAGTAGCAGTCCACAGTTTCCATGGCTGACGTCGATAAAGTTGAGCGACAATGAAATCAGGATTAGCTGCGTCACCCGGAACAAGATAAACGTCTGTCCCCAGCTCGCAAGAAACTGATTCGATAACTCGCTCAGAAAGATTAGAACAAGACACAGTAAGTAATTTGTTTTTAACTTTACTTTGCATGTTCAAGAAACCCGTACAATCATCATACACTAGCAAAGGATCTGTATTTTCAAGTGCTGAAGTCAAAATATAGCGTTGCCGACTAAGATAAGAGGTATATGTATCAAATATATACCATCCGGTCGTACTCATATTCTTGCTTGGCAGTCCAGTATAATTGGTAAACGCGTAATCACCACCAAAAATTAATCGACTCGAGTAAGCATATCCAACTTTCAAGATCAGAGTCGAATACAAAGCCAATGTCGAAAAGAAATACGTCGCTCGTTGCTGTGCGACTGCATCAACAGCCAGGTTGTATGTAGATATCAAACTCGAAGCAGCTGCCCATGCAACTGATAACGGTGTTAATAAATCCATGAACGATTTCTCGAAAAACTCATCAGTGTCATCGTTGGCAAAGAGAGTCGTATGTGCTGTCTTTGCGGGCAGAACAAGATTTGAGGAAACAGGCGCGGAAAGAGAGTATGCTCTAGTTGCACCCCGGACTGAGAAGGCGTTGAAATGTACAGCCAAGCAGATATTTTTGAATAATGTTGTAAAGTCTAAAGAAGATATCCCTTTCGAGAGTGTTCCTTGTAATTGACCAGTTAGCTTCAGCGTTAAGTTAAAACATACTCGCAAGAATATCTTACCTGTACTTAGCTGAACGTTACTGATTGGATCCGCATTATAAAATTGAAGATCTATCCCCATATCCTGATTCTTATCATTCAAACCAGATACAATACAAGAACATCTGAACGTGGACATCAGAATTTGCAATTTGTTTGCGCGCTCGTAAAGCATCTGCAACATCGATAACTTCTCCTCGGTGAACACTATTCCGACATTTGAGGTTACTCGATTGAAAGTCTTCCATTTGTCAATCGTCAATTTACTCGATTGCTCTGCCGACAACCCCAGCTCTGTAACTTTCCTTTGTATTAGATCATTTCCAACACAACTGACTTCTGGCTCCTGTCCTATGATTCTGCTGCCCGGAAGCCCGCATTCATTGCAGACCGTAAGCCACGTCGTTTTAGTGCATTCAAGACCCAGAATGGCAATAAGGGACGAAACAAACTCTTTCATAGGCTCCTTCGAGTCTACTGGAATATCGAATATAAATTTGTGATTCAGAAATACGATTTTTCTGACTGATGGAACGCTGTTGAAACAGATTAAGCATATCAAAATCTCCAAGCCCCAAGACATTGATACGACCTCCGGTACATCTACTGCATTCAATCAGCTCCAATTTAAGACAAAGAACAAACTCATAGTTGGAGTTACCTTTTTCAGATTTGTCAAAATTTGCGGAAGAACCAAAATCTCTCACCATATTCATAATTGTATCTTCATGCGGCAACATCAAGAACGTCGTCACGGTCTCATAATTCCTCCCCTTTCTTGATCCAGGATTAAAATTAAATCTTCCAAGCACTGCCCAGCGATCTTTGATCTGCCAAAACTCCAGAATTGTCGCATTATCATAGATATTCCTCAACGTCTCGATATCAGCACGTGCGTTCGCTTTTGAAGTCTCGTCGAGCTTAAAGTATGCGGCGAAATCATCAACCGTCAGGTTCCAACCAAAATCGGGTTTCTTAAGGTCTGCGTTTGCAGTCCCGATATCGGCACATTTTGGAACTTGTACACCATCAATTGTGTCAACTGCCGTGCCTCCTCCCTGGACGTTGCACTCGAGACAGACGTAGTCAGAAGATACTTTGGAGCAGCGGAGAGTCATGATCGCGAGTAGTCGAGCCACGTAGTCATCCACAAACTGTTTCCTCGTCGCTGCCGAGTGTAGAGTTGAATCAGTAGAGATATCAACTTGAAATTTGGGATACTTCTTTGACCATTGTGTCCTGGCACGGGTAGAGAAAAAGTTTAGCTGGGCAAGAGAAACAAAGAGTGCTGGAATGAACCAAATCACAACGAATAGCGGCCACAGCGCAGCAACCCATCCTAACGGAGCAATTTGTGTATCTATATCATCGCGATCGGTATTAGCGGCTACTGCCCCACTATCAGACGACACAGTTTTCCACTTGGTGAGCTTGTCATCCATTACAGATTTCACAACCGAGCCATCGATAAGATATCGTCCAAAATTCAAATTGACTAAAAGATTCCTTCCGACTAGAGTACACAATTCCAAAATCGAGCGCGAGCCCGCGACGACTTCCAAGTTTGAATCGGCCGCAATCTCTAGGGTGAGTCCGGTTTCCTGAACTAAGTCCTTCACATAGCGTCTTCTCGATCTCTTTGTATCCGCGGCGTACGGTTCTTCAACGTCAATGATTGTAGTCTCGCCGGCTGTAGTTGTTACCTTAGTCGCTATCGATTTCGATTTCGTCAATGAAGAAATTTTGGCTTGCTGACTCTGCTGTGACTTTTCAAGTTCTTGAATCCGCCTTCTCAGCGATTCGACGGGTTCCTCAGCGACCGTGGGCGCAACCGACGGGGCTTCAGCGGGTGGAGTCGGGGATGTGCCGGGCTGGTTGACTTCGGTAGTTTCGGGCACGGTAGGCCCTGCTTCTGAGTGTGTGAGCGGAGCAGGCGAGACTTCAGCGGGTTGAGTCTGGGATATGCCGGGCTGGTTGGCTTCGGTAGTTTCTGGCGCGGTAAGCCCAACTACAAAGTGTACACTCACGGGTCTATTGGACAAGTTGACATTGGAATGTTCTGATGCAAACCTGGTTCGAGCGCTTCTGCGAGAGAAACCTTGCCCAAAACGCCTCCAAGCATGCCCCACGGATGCCTGATAATATTTTCTAGGGCGAAAAGAGTCTGCTCCATAAGACAGTTTACTCATTGGAGCATCTGTCTTAACAGGCGTTGTATTCCATAGATCGGCCGATGCAAAATTCTCGACATCGACAGTTGTGTCGAAACTGTTGGATTGGGCGCCAACTAAACTAGCGCCTGCCAGAGGCTCCATAGACTGAGACGCGTTGGTAGCATTCGACAAGTCCGCAGCTAGAGAGTGTCCCGCGCCATGAGCAGCACCGGCTAACGGGTTCTGAGACGGATCACGCTGCGAAGATAGAGCACTGGCCGGCAAGTTCGACGTCCTCCTGCGCGACCGCACGACATATCGTTGTCGCGAAGCCATGCTGATTGATTTTGGCGAAGCAGGGTATCAGATCATAAAAGATAGAATATGCAGAGAAGCCCGAGCGAGCGATCGCGAACTAAGTAGCTCTTGGACGCGCTGCTGGACTTCGACCATCGCGGTCACCTCGGTCGGACGAGTCACCACGGCTAACGATTTTTGGACGTCGGGCTATGTTTACCAAACCTCACATGCTGTTTATTTGCTGATTCTGCTGTCAAACTGTGGTTCAGCCGCTTCGGTTTCAGCCGCGGCGTCCAGTTCGTCGGATCTGATATCGATTATTTATATGGCAAGATATCGAGATCCATCAGCCGCGCTCAGTTGAGTTCCGCTTGCCAGTTTACTCAAAACTCAGGATCGTGGGGCTTATAGGGTTCAGCTTTGAACGCTTCAAGGCCATCTCTGAAGCTTGGATCGTCTATCACGGATATCTGACTTTTGCGCCTGCTGCTGAAGATGTTACTGAGTTACTGATTTACTGTCTACTGACCATCCTTTGCATGGATGATGTACGCTAGCGTGTGACTGTGCATGAAGGATTGAAGGCATGACTGCTGGCGAGCAAGGAGCACATTTGGAGGCGAACCCTGGCTGATTCTGTGACGGATGTCGTCGGTCCCAATCCGATTGCCGTGCCGGAAGATCACAAGGTTCCTAAAGAACCTGCCGAGAAAGTTGAGAAGCATGAGCACGCGTTGGTTAATGGTTACTGCCGCGAGAGCGCTATCGCTGCCAGATTTGTCATTCGACGATGTTGAGATCCACGGCGCTCATAGGGTACTTGATCTCCAACTCAGCACGACCTATCCGAGTCTTGCATACGTCCACATGATGGAATCGCGAGTCTCCGGTGCCGCTGCTCGTGATAAAAGCTGACGAAGCAACGGATCCTTACAGAGCATTATAAATACTTTTTCGTGAACAAGGACCCGAAAGATTATCTTGGGTATTCGCATGCTTCGGAATTGAAGGGAAAGTACTATTAGCTGTGGATAGTTTGATTGCCTCAGTGGCTTTGATAAAGGTAGGATAGACTTGGTTTAGATATTATAGACTAAAAAATCTCCACTTTGTACTTGTGAAATCAAGTAATAATCAAAACTGACTGTTCGCAACCCACAATTCACGACGTTTCTTTCACACTAGGCTTGCAGTCAAAGTACTTCACGCTCACATTCTTCACGAGTTTGTCAGCTTCTAACTCTTCCACAGTGATCTCCGCGTCACTATCGGCAGGAAAATCAGCTGTACTACCATCAGCAGGAGCTTTCTCACCGCTGCCGCCAGCTGTACTACCAGTACCAACCATAGTAGAATTACCACTGCTACCGCCCATGCTGTAAGCCGGAGAAGGCACGGAACTCGTTTGAAATTGCCAAAATTGCGTATTTCCTCTATTTGGTGCCTCTGTCCAGGTCCACATGAGATTTTTTGCAGCAGCAATCCACATTTTCCATGGTTGACTTGGATTAAGTTGAGCGACCACAAAATCAGGATTCGCTGCGTCGCCAGGAACAAGGTGAACGTATTCCCCCATCTCGCAAGACACTGATTCGACAACACGATCGGAAAGATTGTAACAAGACACGGTGAGTAGTTTGTTTTTTACTTCACTTTGCATGTTCAAGAAACCTGTACAATCATCATACACAAGCAAAGGATCTGTATTTTCAAGTGCTGAGGTCAAAATATAGCGTTGCCGACAAAGATAAGAGGTATATGTATCAAATATATACCATCCGGTCGAACCTATATTCTTGCTTGGCAGTCCAGTATAATTGGTAAATACGTAACCACCACCAAAAATAAATTGACTCGAATAAGCATATCCAACTTTCAAGATTACACTCGAATACAAAGCCAATGTCGAAAAAAAATATGTCGCTCGTTGCTTTGCTGCTGGATCAACACTCAAGTTGTACGTAGATATTACACCGGAAGCAGCTGCCCATGCAACTGAGAACGGTGTCAATAGGTCCATGAACGATTGCTCAAAAAATTCATCAGTGCTGTCGTTGGCGAAGAGGGTCGTATGTGCTGTCTTTGCAGGTAGAATCAGATTCGAGGAAATAGGCGCGGAAAGAAAGGATGCTCTAGTCACATCCTGCGTTGGGACGGTGTTGAAACATACAGCCAGACAGATATCTTCAGCCAATGCTGCAAATCCCGAAGATATCTTTTCTGAGCCTGTTCCTTGACAGTTTCCAATTAGCTTCAGCGCTACGTTAAAACACACTCGCAAGAAAATCTTACCTGTACTTAAATGGAAATTTCTGACTGGATCCGCATTATAAAATTGGACTTTTGCCTGCATATCCTGCTTTTTATCGTTCAAACCAGTGACACTACAAGAGTCCCCGACCGCGGATATCTGTAATTGTAATCTGTCTGCGCCCTTGAAAAGCTCTTTCAGCATCCGTAGCTGGGCCCCGATGTCATTTTTCAAAGTCGAATTTTTTTTCCAGTAGACCTTCAAGTTGTCAATTGTCAAATTACTCGTTTGCTCCTTCGACAGCTCCAGTTCAGTAATTCTCTCTTGTATTGTCGCATCTTCAACACAGCTTCCATCTGACTGCGGCTCTCTGGTACCGCCGCCCTGAGCCCCGCATTCATTGCAGACCGTACCCGCCTCGGCTTTAGAGCATTTAAGATCTAAAATGGCAATAAAGGACGAAATGAATTGCATCACTGGTTCCTTCGAGCCTTCAGGAATACGGAATAAAAAATTTGAACTCAGAGATGCGATTTTTTTGACAGATGGAACACTGTTAAAACAGATTGCGCATATCAAGATCTCAAGGCCCCAAGACTTTGGTACAACTTCCGGTACATCGACTACATTCAGTCAGCTCCAATTTGAGACGAAAAATATTCATAGTCACTTAGTCAGAGTTACCTTTTTCAGATTTGTTAGACCTCGCGGAAGAACCAAAATCTTTCACCATCGCCATAATCGTATCCTCATGTCGCAACATCAAGAACGTCGTCATGGTCGCAAAAATCTTCTTGTTCAATTCAGTCTTAGAATCCAATTTTCCAAAAACTGCCCAGCGATCTTTAATTTGCCAGAACTCCAGCACTTCCGAGTTATCATAGATATTCCGCAACGTCTCAATATCAGCGCGCGCATTCGCCTTTGAAGTCTCGTCGAGCTTGAAATACGCAGCGAAATCATTAACAGTCAGGTTCCAACCAAGATCAGGTCTCTTAAGATTCGCATTTGCAGTCACGACATCGGCACATTTCGGAATTCGTACACCATCAATTAAGTCGACTGCCATGCCTCCTCCCTGAACGTTGCACTCGAGACAGACATAGTCAGACGATACTTTGGAGCAGCGAAGAGTCATGATCGCAAGTAGTCGAGCCACGTAGTCATCCACAAACTTTTTCTTCGCCGCTGCCGTGGCTGTAGTTGAATCATCTGTACCATCGATATCGACTTGAAATTTGGGATACTTCTTTGACCATTCTGTCGCGGCACGCGTAGAATATAGTATCATTTGATAAAAAGGGATCAGGAAAGCTAGAATGACCCACATCACGACAAATAAGGGCCATAGCGCGGCAATCCATCCCAAGGGAGCAATTCGTGTATCTGTATCATCGTGATTTGTGTTCGCGTCTATGGCCCCACTATCAGACGACACAGTTTTCCACGTAATGAGCTTGTCATCCATTACGGATTTTACAACCGAGCCATCGATAAGATATTGTCCAAAGTTCAAATTTACCACAAGATTTCTTCCGACTTGAGCCAACCAATTAAAAATCGAGCGCGTGCCCACGATGACTTCCAAGTTTGAATTGGCCGCGATCTCAAGAGTGAGTCCGGTCTCCTGAACTAAGTCCTTCACATAGCGTTGTCTCGATCGCTTTTTATATGCACCGGACCGTTTTTTCACATCAATGAACGTAGTCCCGTCGGTTGTAGCTGCTACTCTTGTCGCTATTGATTTCTGGTCCTTCAATGCGAGAATCTCGGCTTGCTGATAATGCTGTAACTTGATAAGTTCCTGGATTTGCCTTTTCAACGCATCGACGGGGTCCTCAGGGGCTATGGGTGCAGCAGACGAGCCTTCAGCGAGTGGAGTCGGGGACGTGCCGAGCAGGCTAGATTCTGTTTCAAGAGATAATAATGGTCTCCCTGGAGTAACATATCCCTCGTTAATTGTGTTAGAGCTGTTGGATTGGGCGCCAACTGTGCTAGCGCCTAGAGGCTCCATAGACTGATATGCATTGACGACCTTCAGCGAGTCCGCTGCGGAATGACTGTCTGCGCTCTGAGTAACCTCGACTGAATGGTGCTGAAGCTCGGGCGGGTTCTGAGACGGAGCAACCGGCGATGCCGGCGGGGAGACATTTGGAGCACGCTGAGAAGATAGAGGCAGGCTCGACGTCCTCCTGCGCAACCGCACGACGTATCGTTGTCGCGAAGCCATTCTGGTTGAATTTGGTGAAGCAAAGTATCAGAGCATAAAAAGAAAGATGTGTAGAGAAGCCCGGGCGAGCTGTCTCGAACGAAGTAGTTCTTGGGCACGCTGTTCGACTTTGACCATCGTGATCACCTCGGTCGGACGAGCCATGGCGGCTAACGATTTCCGGATATCGGGCTGTCGTTTACCAAGCAGCGCAAGCTGTTTATTTTGTTGATTTTGCTGTTCAACTGCGGGTCAGACTCAGCCGCTTGATCAATCGACTTCAGCCGCCGAATTTAGTTTGTCGGATCTGATCTCGATTTTTGATAAGATATCGAAGTCGATCAGCCGCGCTCAGTCGCGAGGGTTTAAGGGTTCTACAAATACGCGAATGTAGACGCCGCGGAACCTGCCATCTTACACTTTGGTGCTAACCCAATAAACCCTATAAACCCTGAACGCAGGATCTGATACAAGCTCGCCGTTCTCAGCAGAGATCAGTGTATGGAGATGAATGATCCTTACCCGACGTTCTCGTATTGTTTAATTCATCTCAACCCTCCGGAGTTGTAGGGAAAATATCATTAGCTGTAGATGGTTTGATTGCCTCAGTTGGTTTTAATAGAGGTAGTATAGACTTGGATTAGAGATCATAGACAGTTAAAACATCTGATTAAATCTGTACTGCAGAAACAAGTAAAAATCAGTTGACTTGAGCCTCACAATTTGAACCGTTTATTCCACACCAGGCTTGCATTCAAAGTATTTCATCTTCATATTATTCACGAGTCGCTCGGCCTTCTCCTTTTCCTTAGCGAGTACCGCCGCATAAGAGGACCTTGCACTAGCAGCAGCGAGAGCTCTCTCACCATTACCGCCAGCTGAAATACCAGCAGCAGGAGTAGTCTTATCATCACCGCCAACTGCAATACCAGCAGCAGGAGAAGTAGAAGTCCCATCATTAGCGCCAGCTGCACCACCGGCAGCAAAAATAGTCTCAATACTACTTTCAGTAGCATTAACAGCAATAGTAGTATCACCACTAGTACCACCAGTGCTATCAGCCGTAGAAGGCACAGAGCTCGTTTGAAATTGCCAAAATTGCGTATTTCCTCTATTCGGTGCCTCTGTCCAAGTCCTAAAGAAATTCTTGATAGTAGCAATCCACACTTTCCATGGCTGACTTCGATTAAGTCGAGCGACCACAAAATCAGGAGTCGCTGCGTCACCAGGAACAAGAAAAACATCGTCATCCATCTCGCAAGAAACTGAGTCGACAACACGATCGGAGAGATTATAACAAGAAACTGTGAGCAGTCTGTTTTTAACTTCACTTTGCATGTTTAAGAAACCCGTACAGTCGTCATACACAAGCGAAGCATCCGTATTCTCCAGTGCTGAAGTCAAAATATAGCGTTGCCGACTAAGATAAGAGGTATATGAATCAAATATATACCATCCGGTCGTAGCCATATTTTTGCTTGGCAGTCCGGTATAATTGGCAAACACGTAATCACCACCAAAAATAAACTGACTTGAATATGAATATCCAACTTTCAATATAAGTGTCGAATACAAAGCCAATGTCGAAAAGAAGTATGTCGCTCGTTGCTTCGCTACTGCATTAACAGTCAAGTTGTACGTAGATATTACACTCGAGAAAGCTGCCCATGCAACTGATAACGCTGTTAATAGGTCCATAAACGATTTCTCAAAAAATTCATCAGTGACGTCGTTGGCGAAGAGAGTCGTGTGTGCTGTCTTTGCGGGTAAAATCAGGTTTGAGGAAATAGGCGCGCAAAGAAAGAATGCTCTAGTCGCATCCTGGGTTGGCACGGCGTCGAAGCATATAGCCAAGCAGATATCTTTAGCTAACTCTGCAAGTCCAGAAGAAGATATCACTTCTGAGTCTATTCATTGCAATTGTCCAATTAGCTTCAGCGTTAAGTGAAACACACCCGCAAGAAAATCTTACCTGTACTTAGCTGGACATTACTGACTGGATCCGCATCATAAAACTGAATTTTTGCCGGCATCTCCTGATTTGTATCACTAAACCCAGTTACACTACAACAACCTCCAAACGCGGACATCTGAAATCGCAACTTGTTTGCGTCCTCGTAAAGCTTCTTCAACATCCGTAACTTGTCCCTGATAGTTTTTTTCATAGCTGAGCCGTTTTGCCAGTAGACCTTCAAGTTGTCAATTGTCAATTTATTCATTTGCTCCGTCGAAAGCTCCAACCTTGCAAATTTCCCTTGTATTGTCGCATTTTCAACACAACTTCCAACAGAAGTGCCATTTGGCTGCGGTGCTCTATGACCGCCACCCTGGACCCCGCAGTCATCGCAGACCGTACCCGCTTCGGCTTTAGAGCATTTAAGAGCCAGGATGGCAATAACGGACGAGATGAATTTCAACACAGGTCTCTTCGAGTCTGCTGGAATATCGAATAAAAATTTGGGATTCAGAGATGCAATCTTTTTGACAGATGGAACGCTGTTGAAACATATTGCGCATATCAAAATCTCAAGACACCAAGACTGTGGTACAATTTTAGGTACATCTACTACATGTGATCAGCTCCAGTTCAAGACAAAGAAAAGTCTCATAGTCAGACTTACCATTTCCAGATTCTTCAGACTTTGAGGAAGAAACAAAATCTTTTACTATCTCCATAATGGTATCATCATGCGGCATCATCAAAAACGTCGTCACGGACGAAAAAACCGTGTGGTTCAGTTCAGTCCTAGGATCCAATCTTCCAAAAACTGCCCAGCGATCTTTGATTTGCCAAAACTCCAGAATTTGCGCATTATCATAGATATTCTGCAACGTCTTGATATCAGCGCGTGCATTTGCTTTTGAAGTCTCGTCAAGCTTGAAATACGCAGCGAAATCATTAACGGTTGGGCTCCACTGAAGGTTCTTGTTCGCAGTCGCTATATCGGCACATTTCGGAACTTGTACACCTTTAACTGTGTCATGCGCCGTGCCCCCTCCCTGGACGTTGCACTCGAGACAGACATAGTCAGACGACACTTTGGAGCAACGAAGGGCCATGATCTCAAGTAGTCGAGCCACGTAGTCTTTCACAAACGCTTTCTTCGTTGAATCATCCGTACCAGCGATATCGACTCGAAACTTGGGATAATTCTTTGACCATTGTGTCCTGGCACGGGTAGAAAAAAACTTTAGCTGAGCCAGGGAAATAACGAATGCTGGAATGAACCATATCACGACGAATAATGGCCACAGCGCGGCAACCCATCCTAACGGAGCAGTTTGTGTATCTGTATCTTCGCGATTGGTATTCGCGTCTATAACTCCACTATCAGAGGACACAGTTTTCCACGTAGTGAGCTTATCATCCATTACGGATTTCACAACCGAGCCATCGATAAGATATTGTCCAAACTTCAAATTGACCATAAAGTTCCTAATGACTTGAGCCAACCAATCCCAAATCGACCGCGAGCCCACGACAACTTCCAAGTTTGAATCAGCCGCAATTTCGAGAGTAAGTCCGGTCTCCTGAACTAAGTCCTTCACATAGCGTTGTCTCGATCGCTTTGTATATGCGCCGGACGGTTTTTCTACATCAATAAATGCAGTCGCGCCGGTTGTAGTTGCTACATTTGTCGCTGCTACCTTTGTCGCTATCGGTCTCTGCTCTCTCAATGCGAAAATTGCTGCTTGCTGATTCTGCTGTAACTCTAGAAGTTCTTGGATCTGTCTTTTCAGCATATCAACAGAGTTAGACACCTCGGAGGCGTTCAGCAAGCGCGGAGCTGAAAAACGGTTCTGATTCGGCTGGTTTAAAGACGCAGCGACTGACGAGATCGATGGGGAGGCACTGGGAACAGGCTGAGAATATCGAGCACCGGCCGGCAAGTTCGACGTCCTCGTGCGCGACCGCACGACGTATCGTTGTCGCGAAGCCATGTTGATTGATTTAGCGAAGCAAAAAGTATCAGATCATGAAAGGAAGAATATGTAGAGAAGCCCGAGCAAGCGGCCTTGAACTAAATAGCTCTTGGACGCGCTGCTGGACTTGACCATCGTGATCACCTCGATCAGACGAGTCATGGCGGCTAACGATTTCGGGATGTCTGGCCCACGTCTGGCCGTTGTTTACGAACATCACATGCTGCTTATTTGTTGATTTTGCTGTTCAACTGCGGGTCAGACTCAGCCGCTTAAATCAGTCGATATAGCCCGCGGAATCCTTATCCAGTTCGTCTGATCCGAACTCGCTTTTTGATAAGATATCGCAATCAAGCCGCGTCGAGGCTTCAAAATACGCGAGTCGGCTACAAACTCAAACAGACCCCAAAAACACCATAAATACGCTGCATCGCATCCGAATGCGCTCGTGAGGTTTGGTTATCGGTAGTTATTCGGTAATAATAATAAATATTTATTAAATGATTACATTTTATTTTAATCCCGGATCTGGTTGCTAGAATTAAGAAAAGTATGGCTCTTACGCTGTATGAGTGTATGAGTGTATGACCGTGATACCTCTGTTGAGAGCACGGAATTCGAAGGGATTGCTGTAGATAGTTGAATTGCTTCAGTTAATTATGATAGAACGTAAGTTATAGACTTGAATTAAAATTTAGATGTTATAGAATATAGACAACCAAAACATCTTCACTCTGTACTTCTTGTAATTAGTAAAAAACAGAACTGACTCAAAACCCGCAATTCAAGACGTTTTTTTCACACTAGGCTTGCAGTCAAAATACTTCACCCTCACATTCTGCACAAGTTTCACAGCCTTCTGCTGTTCTTCAGTAGATACAGCCGCAGAACAAGAACATATACTAGGCGCTATCACCGTCGCAACACTAACAGTAGCAAAAGATTTCTCACCACTGCCACCAGATGTACTACCAGTACCAACCGTACTAGAGTTACCGCTACTGCCACTAATGCTATTAGCCGGAGAAGACACAGAACTTGTGTGAAACTGCCAAAATTGCGTATTTCCTCTATTCGGCGCCTCGGTCCATTTCCGAAAGTAGTTCTCGAAAGCAGCAATCCAGAGTTTCCATGCCCGACTTTGGTAAAGTTGAGCAACAATAAAGTCCGGATTCGCTGCGTCACCAGGAACAAGATGAACTTCTTTCCCCAGCTCGTAAGAAACTGACTCGACAACACGCTCGGAAAGACCATAGCAAGACACGGTAAGTAATTTGTTCTTAACTTCACTTTGCATGTTCAAGAAACCTGAACAATCATCATACACAAGCGAGGCATCTGTATTCTCGAGTGCTGAAGTCAGAATATACCGCTGCCGACTAAGATAAGAGATGTATGAGTCAAATATATACCATCCGGTTGTACTCATATTCTTGCTTGGCAGTCCAGTATAATTGGTAAACACGTAATCACCACCAAAAAGAAATCGACTCGAATATGAATATCCAACTTTCAAGATAAGAGTCGAATACAAAGCCAATATCGCAAAGAAATATGTCGCTCGTTTCAGTTCTACTGCATCAACAGTCAAGTTGAAAGTAGATATCAAACTCGAGGCAGCTGCCCACGCAACTGATAACGGCGTTAATAAGTCCATGAACGATCTTTCGAGAAACTCATCGATGTCGTCATTGGCGAACAGAGTCGTATGTGCTGTCTTTGCGGGTAAAATCAGGTTTGGGGAATAAGGCGCGGAAAGAAAGCTTGCTCTTGTCGCATCCTGGGTTGAGACGGCGCCGAAGCATATAGCCAAACAGACAACTTCAGTCAATGTTGAAAGTCCCATGGAAGATATTACTTCTGCGCGAATTCCTTGTAATTTTCCAGTTAGCTTCAGCGTTAAGTCAAAAGACACCCGCAAGATATAATACCTGTACTTTGCTGAATATAACTAATCGGATCCGCATTAAAAAATTGAAGTTTTGTCTTCATGTCCCGCTTTTTATGATCCAAACCAGCCACACTACAAGAACCTTCAAACGAGGACATCTGAAACTGTAGTATTTTCGCGTGCCTGTAAAGCTCTTTCAACATCCGCAACTTATTCCCGATGGCAATTTTCACAGCTGAGCCGTTAAACCAGTAGACCTTCAAGCCATCAATCATCAACTTTCTCGATTGCTCCGTCGACAGGCCCAATTCTATAATTCTCCTTTGTATTGTCGCATTGTCAACACAACTGCCTTCTGACTGCGGTCTTCTGATACCACCGCCCTGAACCCCGCATTCATTGCAGACCCTACCCGCCGCGGCTTTAGAGCATTTCAGATCCAGGATTGCAATAAAAGACGAGATGAATTTCTCCATAGGCGCCTTTGAGTCTGCTGGAATATCGTATAGAAATTTGGGATTCAGAGATGCGATTTTTTTGACAGATGGAACGCTGTTAAAACATATAACGCATATCAAGATCTCTAGGCCCCAAGACTGCGGTACAACTTTCGGTACATCTACTACTTTCAATTAGCTCCAGATCAAGACAAAGAGAAAAATCATAGCTGGGAAATACCTTTTTCAGAGTTTTTGGACTTTGCGGAAGAACCGAAATCTTTCACAATCGTCATAATCGTATCTTCATGTGGCAACATCAAGAACGTCGTCACGATCGCAAAATTATTCTCCTTACTCAATGCCATCTCAGAGTTCAGTCTTCCGAACACTGCCCAGCGATCTTTGATTTGCCAAAACTCCAGAAGTTCCGAATTATCATAGATATTTCGCAAAGTCTCGATATCAGCGCGTGCATTCGCCTTTGAGGTCTCGTCAAGTTTGAAATACGAAGCAAAATCCTCAACAGCCAGGTTCCAGCCAAAGCCAGGTCTTTTAAGATTCGCGTTTGCAGTCGCGATATCGGCACATTTCGGAATTTGCACACCCTCAATTATGTCAACTGCCGTGCCTCCTCCCTGGACGTTGCACTCGAGACAGACATAGTCAGACGATACTTTGGAGCAGCGAAGGGTCATGATCTCAAGTAGTTGAGCCACGTAGTCACCTACAAACTGTTTCCTCGCCTCTGCCGTGACTGAAGTTAAGTAATCTGTACCGACGATATCGACTTGAAATCTGGGATAATCTTTTGACCATTGTGTCGCGGGACAGGTAGAACAAAACCATAGCTGAAAGAGAGAAATAAGGCCCGCTGGAATAAACCAAAGCACGACGAATAACGGCCATAGCGCGGCAATCCATCCTAACGGAGCAATTTGTGTATCCGTATCATCACGATCGGTATTCGCGTCTACAACTCCACAATCAGACGACACAGTTCTCCACGTAGTGAGCTTGTCATCCATGACAGTTTTCACAATCGAGCCATCGATGAGATATCGTCCAAACTTCAAATTGACTCTAAGGTTCCTACCGACTTGAGTACAAAAATCCCAAAACGACCGCGAGCCCACGACGACTTCCAAATTTGAATTGGCCGCAATCTCGAGTGTGAGTCCAGTCTCCTGAACTAGGTCCTTCACATAGCGTTTTCTCGACCTCCCTTTATTTGCGTCACACGGTTCTTCTACATCAATGATCGTAGTCTCGCCTTTTGTAGTTGATACCTTTGTCGCTATCGATTTGTGCCTGGTTTGCTGATTCTGCTGCAGCTCCACAAATTTCTGGAACTCTCTTCTCAATGCATCAACGGGATCTTCAAGGACCACAGGCACAGTGTCGGGCAGGTTGGCTTCGGTAGTTTCTTGTGCGGTGGGCCCAGCTTCAATGTGTATGCTCGCTGAGCTTTCGCTGGTGTACGCGTCAGGAGCTATCCCCGAAAAGGCAGGTCTCGCGACAGTTGTGTTAAGACGGTTGGATTGGGTGCCATCTAGACTAAAACCCGCAAAAGACTCCATAGGCTGAAACGCATCGGAGGCGTTCGACAAGTCCGCAGTTGAGAAGCGGCCCTGAGGTAGCGGGTTCTGAGACGCAGTGACCGCTTGTTGCTGCTGGCTCGGACGGAAGGCAAGCGGAGCAGATAAAAACGGACGAGGGGCAGTCGGAGAAGGTAAATTCTGATGGGAAACAGCCAGAGGCGACAAAGGCTCCCAGGAAACTTGCCGAGCAGCTTGGAGCTGGCGGTAGTCATCCGGGCCAGATAGAACACTGTCCGGCAAGTTCGACGTCCTCCTGCGCGACCGCACGACGTATCGTTGTTGCGAAGCCATGTTGGTTAATTATAGTAAAGTAAAGGCTATCAGAGCATACAGACTAATACGCAGAGAAGCCCGAGCGATCGGCCTTGAACTAAATAGCTCTTGGACGCGCTGCCGGACGTGACCATCGTGATCACCTCGATCAGACAAGTCATGGCGGCTAACGATTTCTGAAGTCGGGCTGTTCTTTAGCAGGTATCACACGCTGTTAATGCTTGGTATCGAAGTGTCAAGCGGCTGAACTGAGCGAAACGTAGTGAAACACCAAACAGGCAAACAGCAAAAAGATTAAACAGCCCAGAATCCAGTTCGCCTGATCTGATCTCGATTTTTGATAAGATCATCATTAGATGTCGAGATCCATCAGCCGCGCCTTTGCCGCGAGGCTGAAAATACGCGATTCGGCTGCAAACTTAGTTCCGCGAACGCGGTAAACGCGCGGAACTTGCCAGTTGCAAACCCTGTAAACCCTATAGCTCTTATAAACCCTCTAAACCCTAGAATCGTGAAGTGGTTGGTCCAGCTTATAGGTCTAGCTCGAAATCAAGTTCATTACGAACAGATCGAATTGGCCAAACAGACAAACAAAAATTAAGCGTCGTATAAACACTTTCTAGTAAGCATTGAGCAGTAGACCTCATGTTAAATTGGTCAATTAGCCATGGCCTATCGAACCCAGCTGAATCGGTGAAACCCCGATTCAAAAATTAACAACCACAGATACCATAGTTCGCACTAAATCCATGAGCACGTAGTTAGCGCTGAGTCGGTTACTGGCAGGGCAGTGTTATCATAAAAGCGTATACTCAGTGATTGCTTAAGCGCATCACATGACTTGCTTAAATAGGGCTCCGTTAGGGTTTCAAAACACTGAAAAAGCAGTCACGCGGCACTCGAGACCGCGAGCAGCTCCACATCGCCCGTGCGGCTCCGGATTGTAGATGGGAGCGCGCCCAGCAGATTCTCAATTTCGGTTCGTCGCGACAATTCAACACCACACAACATACGAAATGGCCGGAACGTGAGTAAACCTCTGCCTATTGAGGGCCTTTCGACATGATGCGATCTTTGTGAAGCGAATCAATACCCC
Source organism: Myxozyma monticola (assembly GCA_030568405.1). Classification (NCBI taxonomy): domain Eukaryota; kingdom Fungi; phylum Ascomycota; class Lipomycetes; order Lipomycetales; family Lipomycetaceae; genus Myxozyma; species Myxozyma monticola. The sequence goes on from JAJLTV010000012.1 coordinate 50,661, forward strand.
CTTTTTGACGGATATTTGCGAAGAAACACATTGCAGAGGCTGCATTTCCTCGCGAAGGATGGACGGGCGATTTTGTTGCCTTTTGTTCATCCGGGTCGAGGACTTTCCTCGTCAAGATGAACGGGCGAATTTGATGCTGCGGTTCATCTGAGGGTTATGAGCTGTAAGACTGCTGGACCCTCTCGGGTTGCAGACTTTCGCTTTAAATACATAAGGAGCACGAGCGATGCGAGAACTCGCATCCTGTGGTACCGAAACGTTTCTCGGCTCTGCTCCTCTTCCACATTCAGTTTCCTTAACACCGCTCGGTCAAACGAGTGGTTGCGGGTTAACTAGTGGGTATTGTCTCTACGGTTGCAAAACTGTTTGGACTAAAACTATTTCTGGACATTTGAAAGCGGAAAGTGATGAGCTTTGTCTAGACTATCATGGGTCTTCTTTTTGCCCACAGGAATACTGACCATTGAAAATAGCACTGTCCCCACCGCTGAGCAGATCCTCGTCCCCGAGACGCTCCTGAAGAAGAGAAAGAACCAGGATCAGGTTCGGGAGGAGAAGATCGCCGCTGCTGCCGCCAAGAAGGCTGTAAGTGTTTTCCCTTTAAAAAATCCGAGGTTTCATTTGTTGGATGATGATATTTTATCCTTTTTCGTATCGCTAGTCTTGCACGACAATGTTGCATTCGTTAACCATCTTTCGGGACTGATCTCCGAATGAAACCTCATTTATGTTTCTAATGAAACGCATGCTAATCAGTATTCGTATAGGCCAACAAGGAGAAGCGCAAGGTCATCTTTGACCGTGCTGAGAAGTACGTCAAGGAGTACCGCGAGGAGGAGCGTGAGAAGGTCAGACTCCACCGTCTCGCCAAGAAGGAGGGCAACTTCTACGTTCCCGCACAGGCCAAGCTCGTGTTCGTTATTCGTATCAAGGGTATCAACAAGATCGCGCCCAAGCCCCGCAAGATCCTCCAGCTCCTGCGTCTGCTGCAGATCAACAACGGTGTCTTCGTCAAGCTGACCAAGGCCACCGCCGAGATGCTCCGCATCGTCGAGCCCTACGTCGCGTACGGCTACCCCAACCTCGCGTCCGTCCGCCAGCTGATCTACAAGCGCGGATACGGAAAGGTCCTGCGCCAGCGCGTCGCGCTGTCCGACAACGCCATCATCGAGGAGGCGCTCGGCAAGTTCGGCATCATCTGCGTCGAGGACCTGATCCACGAGATCTACACCGTCGGCCCGGCGTTCAAGCAGGCGTCCAACTTCCTGTGGCCGTTCAAGCTCTCCAACCCGTCCGGTGGCTGGGGTGTCCCGAGAAAGTTCAAGCATTTCATTGAGGGTGGTTCGATCGGTGACCGTGAGGACAAGATCAACCAGCTGATCAAGGCTCAGAACTAAGCGGGGTTTTTACATAAAATTTGTGTTGGATGGATACTGTAGCTCAAAAAGGGTTAAGGTTAGGTAGTTAATGTTACGATATTAAGTTCTTTCGTTGTTGTCAAAACATGTTCCAGCGTGTAGTTATGCGTAAATGAGAATAGACTAAAAGTGTCAATTGGAAAACAAAGAGCATCGTCTAAAATCTAAATGAACGCCAAAGAGTCCAATAGGCAGGGTGTACAAGCGAGCTCGAGACGGAGTATAAATGAAATCATGGTCCAAGAACGAACAGAGCAAAACAAAATAACCGAAAACCGAAACCGATTTACCAAGAATATACCAATCGCAAATAAAAAAACCAACCGTTGCCGCATGCAAGCGCTATCGGCCTATCGCATTCATGCAAAATATGTATAGAACTAATCATGCAACAAGATCTCCCGCCTGTCTCCCAGCTTCAGCTCCCTGTCAAGGGAGGTTGGGTGTAATTTGTAAATCACAGATCGGGTAACCTGCCGGCCCACTTGAAAAGCTGAACGGTTGACCAAAATCATTTTGCTCGTCCAGCCCGGAGTTCAGTTCTCAAAGCCCGAAATCAGGAAATCGTTGGGAGTTTCTTGCAGTTTGTTGAGTGCTGGTTTTCACGTGAAAATCATGCGTCAGCAGCCAAAGTCAATCTTGAGCCCATAATCGCATAACTTGCGCGCGGCTTGCGATTTACGGCTTCACGATATATTTCAGCTCAACCAAGAATACACCCACCACCCCTCCTCGATCGTGCGAGCTGCACTGGAGACCCTTTTCTCGCGTTGTTAGGCTGTTCGTCTCACCTGCATAATCCACTAATTACTTTATCACACTGCAATCACAGCGGTATTAATTGCAGGAATTTCTGACACCACCCCTCCTCCAGATGGCACCGAAACGTTCGGGGTCAAGCGGGAACACCGCGACGCCCAGCAAGAGCTCGCACAAGAAGAAAAGCCATGAGAACCACCACAATGGGTCGTCAAACGGGTCGTCAAGCGCGGTAGCGGTAGCTGACGCAGTGGTATGTTTACTTATTTTTCTTGAACGATAGCAGCGGCTCGGTTAAGATAATCAGGGCTGACAGTCATACAGTCCGAGAAGGAGAAGAAGAAGCAGAATTTCATTGTCCGGACGATCTGGACTGTCGTCATGATCGTCGGTTTTTTTGTGTTACTAGCCGCTGGCCACGTATACATCATGGGCCTAGTGACCATGATCCAGATCCTGACGTTCAAGGAAGTGATTGCACTCGCGAACGAGCCTGCGCGCGAGAAGAAACTGCCGTACGGCAAAGTCATCAATTGGTATTTTTTGGCATGCACCGTGTACTTTTTGTACGGCGAGAGCGTGATTTACTATTTCAAAGAGATTGTGCTGGTCGATTCGTATTTGCTGCCGTTTGCGACCCATCATCGCTTTATCTCATATATGCTCTACGTTAACGGTACGTCTCTTGCTCTTGACATTTAATTGAGAGCTGCCAATTGTTTATAAACATGCTAACAGAAACCCAGGATTCATGATCTTTGTATGGTCGCTCGAGAAGGGCCATTACAAGTTCCAATTTGCGCAGTTTGCATTCACGCACGTGACGCTTCTACTCGTCGTCGTGCAGGCGCAATTCATCATGAACAACATCTTCAGCGGTCTATTCTGGTTCTTCCTGCCGTCCTCGCTTGTCATCATCAACGACATCTTTGCGTACCTGTGTGGAATCACGTTCGGCCGGACGCCGCTGATCAAGATTTCCCCGAAGAAGACGGTCGAAGGATTCGTTGGCGCGTGGATCTCGACGATCGTGTTTGGCATGATTTTATCGCATTTTCTGATCAAATGGAACTACATGATCTGTCCCATCACCGATTTTTCCGCCAACGCATTCTCGGGTCTCACATGTGAGCCAAACCCGGTCTTCATCCTGCAGACATTCAAAGTACCATCAGTATTCATCCCACTCGTCGGCAAATCGACGTTCGACTTTGCGCCGATTCATTTCCATGTGGTTATGATGGCGACTTTTGCGTCGCTGATCGCGCCGTTTGGAGGGTTCTTTGCGTCGGGCGTGAAGCGCACGTTCAAGATTAAGGATTTCGGAGACACGATCCCGGGACATGGCGGTATCACGGATCGCATGGATTGCCAGTTTTTGATGGGCTTTTTCTCATACATGTACTACGACAGTTTTATCGCCGTGAGTACTTCCCGTGCAGGATTATTTGGGGTGTGAGAAAAAGGAGCTAACAAGAGTATGTAGACACATCATATGCGGGTGGGCAGTGTGCTTGAGACAGCGATTCAGAGTTTGACGGTGGCTGAACAGCTGCAACTGGTTTCGGCACTGCATAAGTATCTTGTCAACCAAGGCGCGATCGAGAATGCGACGTATGAGTGCCTGGAGCAGGTTCTTTAACTGACTAACCTGACTGCCTGAACCACAGAGGGGTGTGTACGATATAAAGTAGTATTAGTGCCTCAAAGTGCTAGTATTACCGAAGATGACGACATGTATAACAATAGTATAATCCAAAAATGAAATTTATCACGGAGCGGCGGCGCGAGCAAGGGCAGTTAGTGTCCGTATACTATCTATCCTGCCTGCGAAGAGCGACTCGATACCAGGTGCCAAAGTACACGCACGTTGATTCACAAGCATATCAGCGATCATAATGACGCGTTTGTGCGCGTCCTGAGAGAATATTAACGGGTCAAACACGCGGTCGAGTAAATACTGAAGTTCTCCGTCTAGCGCGGCAGTGACTGCGCGATCAACACCGGCCATGAATAGTGGTTGTGTAGGAGGCGGTAGTTGAATTGAAGAAGCTGTCGATACGACAGACATGTTTCGAGATGACGGTTGTGGTGGAAGCGGTGGCTGTCCACGTGCGAGACCTTGCATTATCTTTTGAGCCTGTCTGATAACTTGAGCAGCGTATTCTGGATGCCCACGATTAACCAACTTCGCAGCTCGAATTAGACAATCTGATGTCAATAATTCCAGCCGACGTTGCGTGAGACGAGGATTTGAGGTGAATGGTGGTGGATCACGAGATTGAAGCATGAGAATGCTGAGGTTCGCGGTTGGTTTGATCTTATGACGACGGTCGGAGGCGCTGAATTGTAAGATTGATAGATCGGCTTGCAGGATTGGTTCGTCTGCGACTGCGTCACTTGCACTGCGGAGCTTGCCATTTGTTGACGATGTCCCGTTTGTGCCGTTGGTCCCGTTTGGCCCGGTAACATTCAATGGCAATGGAGCTGAGAATGAGCGCGAGAAAGTCGGAGAATCGCGCGCCGAGTCACTAGTCGAGTCTGAATCAGAATCTTCATCATCGTCGTCATCACTCGTACTGTCGCTACTATCACTACTATCGCGGCCAATCGCCATGATTCCAGCTCTCACAACATCCCACTGCTCGACCGGTGCTTTCACCTCCGCCGGCAGTTCAAGTTGCACGATAAACTCTCTCGCATCACCAAACGCCAAATCACCGACCGCAACATCAGCTTCGCGTCCTCCTCGTCTGATTGTGTACTCTAATGCCCCATCGACTTTGATAATCCGATTAGTTGCCTCGGCTGGGATGCGAAGCGAAACTCGAACATCGCGATGCGACATTGATAAGCATAGACCAAGACATCCGACAAGCGCAGCAGCAGCACCGCTCCAATCGGATAAATACGTGTATGAACCACGGGTTGGCGTTGAGATATTTGTCAGCTCACGTGGATCATGGTTTGGACCGATACCGAATGTGAACACCGCGACGGCAGCAGCGAGAGCGTGCGCCAGTGTTTGCTGAGACGTTGCTAGCTGAGCGGGAACTTGTGGGTTTGTCTGTTGCTGAGCAGAGTCAGTGACCAACAACACTCTGGCAACGGGATTCCGTCTTGCCGTATCTCGCGTAAGCATCCTTAACGCCAACACAAGTCCACGTGCAACCGACGGCGACGACGACGAAGATGATGACACAGTCTCTCTAAGCGCAAGCTGCATAACCGCAGCCGCCCAACCAGGCCAACCTCTCGAACAAGGTCCAGCAGGAGTTAACGCTGTCGCTGAAGTCGCTGAGAAGACAACCAATCCGAGTCGATCAGCTGGTCCGAGAGCAGCGACGAGCGCACGTACGCTACGTTGCGCTGAACGAGATCCAGCGGGGACTGCGAGTACGAGGTCGGCTGCAAGGTGGGGCGGACGAGATGTCGTGATGGCGGACGGTGTAGCAACACGTGGCACGTCTACGCGTACTAAGACTGACAGCGCTCGTGGCGATGACTGTGGCCTAGCAACTGCTGGCGCTGCTGCCGTGAGCGAGAGAAGCGGGTCTGGCACTCGCGCTGGCGATGGTGTTTGCTGCTGCTGCTGCTGTTGAACTGACGGCTGTTGCTGCTGCTGCTGCTGACTCGGTTGCCCGGGCACCGGCAATGGAACTGCTATCGGCAACGTTGGCGGGTCCGGGAAGCAAAATAGACACAACGCGGGCGGTGTCGCCACCCGTACACACTCGCCATGCGCGAGATGACCGCCAGCGCAGCGCAAGTCGACCACGCGTTCGTGCGCGAGCACGTATTCCAACGCCTCGTCGCAGAGCGCGCATACCGTTCCGGCGGGAACCGACAAGCGCACGGGAAGGACCATCTTGGGATTTGTTATAGAGTAATAGTATAGCTTTCGGTCCGGTCTGGTGTGGTCAAGATAGTTAGTTGGTGAAGTTGCGCGACTGCGGCGTAGCGAACGGTGAAATAGGGGTAATCCATCGTGCGGCTCGCGCACGTGCGCTTTAAGCTTTACCCCTGAATGACATAAGCGGCTACTCATCGTTATCGAGATCAAAATGAATATAAAATTTGTATCATTAACGCCAGGTTTTGTTTTTGTTCTAAAGCCAACATCACTCCCCCCAGAACTCACTCAGCTCATCCATCTCAACATCGCCCTCCTCTTCGCCACTCCACTCCTGTCCCAACACCTCATCCTCCGCAACCATACTCGCCACGACCTGTCTAACGAGCGTAATTTGCGCCTTCGTCTCCTCATCCACACACACCTTTGCGCATTCAGCCATCACACTCACCAGCGCATCTACCGGTGCTCCAGGCCCCTGACCACGAGTATGCCATCTCGCGACCACACCAGCAATGCTCCGCACAAGTCGAGCCACCAACAACTGCCGTTCTTCTTCATCTTCTTCTGCGATCGTCGTTTGCAGCATTAACATTTCAAGAACGCGCATACTCGCCGATCGCACATTCAAATTTCGATGTACAATCATCACTGGACCCCACTCACACGAACTCTCTCGAACCGCTTGCATCAATCCCTCACCACCATGTCCTCGCGCGGCGTCCACTAAGAACTCCGCTAGCGCTTCACCTTTCTCACGCACTGCCTCCGCGTCTTCGTCGTCACTTTCAGACTCATCATCAGCTGCATCCTCGCGACAAGCCGGTAACGACAGCACACAGACTTGCCTGCATTGTTCCTCGTTCAGCGCAAAGCGTCCGCACACGGCAACCAGGAACTGCAGAAACGGTCGCGCGGCTCCAGAATCTCGCGCCATGTCAGCGCCTCGCACGCCGGTACCGAGTAGCTTTGAAGCGTCGCCGTACTCGCCCGCAAGTCCATCATCGACATCATCACGCGCGATCTCGAACGCAACATCCAACGCGGCACGTACAGACACTCCTTGCTCGAGCAACTTGTACAGGAATATCAAGTACCCTTTCTTATGCCCGCGTGAAAGTAAATCATACTCCGGCATAGCAAGCGGTACATCCATATCTCTAGCCGATCGACCTTCTACCGCCACCGCAACTGCTTCACACCGCTCTTTCAAAGAGCCTTCCGCATGTCCTCCCACATCCACCTTGCGAATCAACTTGCGCGCCAGCATTAACATCCCAGAAGACGAGGCCCGGCCGTCATATACTGCCATAATAGCAGCCTGTAACGCGCCAGCACAAATCAGCAACACAGTCTCGCTTTCTCCTGCTGCTTCAAAGTCCCGCAACACGTCGCATAATTCTGTCCATCCGCCCCGCGCCGTAGCAACAGTATTACTGTTTCCACTGCTGGCTAGTACGTCAACACTTCGCTCGATTAACGCACACACAACATTCTCGGTCCCGTGTGCACCTCCATTAATAACATGCTCAAGCCATGAACTAAGAGATCCATATTTCGGTTTGTCTTCCCGCCGTAACACTCGTAAGCACGTACGAATCAATTGTGCAACTCCATGTCTGACCGAAACAGCCGGACACCGCACGACAAGTCCCCGAAGCGCGCCATCTCGAGCTGCGAGCCACGCAATAAACGCAGCAGCACAACGCGCATTCAATGAACACATTTGCTGCAACGCACTCAACATGAACTCAGCATTCCCCGTATCCTTCGTTCTGCCACCAATCTGGTAAAGAGTCTCAAACATAAGCTGTTCATCATCCCTCCAGTGCTCGCCATCACCAGGAATACTACCACTAACAGATAACTTCCGGTAGATGTCAACCACAAACTGCACATGTTCCCGCCCAAATAACATATACTTCATTGCTAGCTGTTCGTTCTCACGACAGATTTGTGCTCTTAACGCGCTCGAACACACTTTCTGCTCCATGTCGACCGCACCGATCCCAAGCGCGACAACATCCCGATTCGGCTTCACGCGCTCGTAAAACAGCATGTATGCCGAAAACGTAAGCTCAAGCACGTTCCCATTCGCGTCAGTCGTAGCTCCGCCGAAGCATAATTGCGCAATATTTGACTCATCGAATCGCGACACGTCTGCGTCATTGAATTCAACCCATCCAGCATCATCTCTGATATACGAATAATAATGACCGGATTCTGCGCTGCCACAGTGGACCAAGACACCAGCTAGCCTAAACTCATCTGCAGTCCCGTCTTCCGAGTTGAATGTATACGGCGCAATATCGAGCTCCATAGGAAACTCAAAATGATCATGAATCTTGCTGCGCTGCATCGTCGCGAGATCAAAATCAAACCGCTTCAAATGAAAAATCAAATGATCTGGGACTTCCTTCAAGCAGATCCTTTCCCACAGTTAGTATGTCACACTCTCCAATAAGGCCAGCTAAGCTAAAACTCACCTCTTCTCAGCCTCGACATGCGCTGAACACTGCGAACACCAGTACTTATTCTCGCCCTCCATCATCTCTCCTTCAACGTACGCATCCAAACTCGCCTGCAAGTCCCGCTTACCCTTGATATCACACTGAATCGCCGAAAACGGTTCCGTGCGCTCAGACACATGCGCGCATCCTTTGGACTTTATCTGCGTTAACAGCGTGCCTCCGTAACTGTTTCCAATCTCGGCACGTTTCTCGGGGTTTCCAATTTGCCCGTCGAGTCTGTCAAATAAGAGATTGTAGAACTCGTCAACATCCATTTGGACTGTAATGTCGATCGGCTTGTTTTCGAAATCGACAATAGACTGTATCAGCGGCCGTGTGTCCATCACTTTAAGCCAACCGAATCGTAGGTACATAAACAACCTCACAAACTCTGGTACAAGATCGGGCTTGCCGTCGTCGTCGTCATCGTAAGTCATCTGATCCTCCGCCAGACTGAAAATCTCTGACCGAAACTCGGGGTTCATATAGAGCTGGCTCAACAGAGAATTGATGTAGCACGTGTTTGACAAGTTCTGCAATCCGACGTAGCCCGAATCTGCTCGCAGCCAGCGACTGCGGTCTGTATTCCATGCTTCATGCAGCACGGAATCTTCATACACTCGTTAGTCATGAAGTCGCTCCATATTCCAAAACAAAAACTCACCTGCAGGCATGATCTTCAGCACTTGTTCCGCAACCTCCTGAAGTCCACCATTCTCCCCCGCGAGCAAAAACACAAGCCGATATAGCCCACTTCGTTCTTCAGTCGGGACACATCCGATCCGCTCTTGAGTCCGGTCTTCATCAGTCATCTCATTATCAACCAATTTCGGTAGTAACAACTTCACCAGCGCGTCCACGCATTCCGAATTAGCACAAATCTGCCGACCGGAATCCCGACGGCATTCAATCGTGCTCGTGACTAAAGTCACATAGCCGGACAACGTGCTGTCTGGAACTTGATTGATCACGGACTATTTCATTGTTAGTCCGCTAAAATCTGATATCTGGCTTGTAATATGCTTTGAACTCACCTCTCCGGGAACATGCTCACGGAGCTTCGCAAGCCAGTTTTCACATAGTTCCTGTTCATCCATCGGCACCTCAGTTTTCTCCAACAGTGTCCTGCACATCCCATTAGCACACCATCCGTCATCTCACAAATACAATAGACTCACCGCAATAAATAATTCGCTAGTCCAAATAGCATTAGAGCCTGCTTCCCAGTTCCCTCGTTAGCCTCAGGAAGCAGCCCACAAACCAGCTCCCAGAAAAACACAGCTGCATTCGCATAATTCTTTGGATCAGTAGGTTTCGTGTTTATTCGCATCTTGACAAACTCCGCAATCGCGTCTGCAAAATACGTGCGCACTTCAGCGTCACTCGCGAGTAAAATGCAACGAGTAAATACTATTTTCCATGCTTCACTTTTCGTCGCCGCAATCCAGATTTCACGATCGCGAGCTGCCAAGAGTAACAAAATATCCAGCGCACGCTCACATGCCCGTTTCGCCGTGTCATCTGCGACTGTAGCTAACTCGGATACAAACTCCTCGATCTCCACTGGGGTGGTCAAAGTGTCGTTTAGTGTCCCCGAGGGTAATTCTCGCAAAAGAAGTGCCATATGTTCAAGAAATGTCACGCGGACGTATGTCTTCACATCCGCCGTCGAGGAAGATGCAAGATCCGGTCGTGCGGCTAGACGGGCAAGTGGCGGGATGATATACTTGAACGAGTCGCGGAGAAGTTGCTCGTCCAACTTGTTGGATTTGTAGATTTCAAACACACGACGAAGAATGAATGCAGAATACAACATCTGAAATGGTTTCTGATCAGGGAAATACTCGTCCCAGTGAGCATGCACTTCAGTAGGCTTCATGAATATCCTGAGAATCGAAGGTGAGGGGCCAAGTTTTTTAATGATATCCGACGCAAGAACGGCAAAATCGTCAGGTAGTTGAAGGAGAGCGTATAACTCATCAAACGAATTCATCAGCTCCTTTTCAGCAGGCCGCAAAGACTTCATCAGACCATCGATAAGATCTTGGCCTTCATCTTCTTCTGTAAGTGTATCTTCATCGTTTGAAACTTGAATAGCCAATGAAGCCTGTCGCGTAGGAGTCTGTAGAAGGTTCTGAATAGCCTCATCAGCAGGTCCAGGTTGTCGTCTGACAACCATAACCGCAGTCACCTCTCTAAACCCCAGTTCTTTCAGCGTCCGACCAAAATTCTCAACCTTGATCTCACTGCCCATGACAAACAGTCTGAAATTAACACCTCCAACGGTCTTACTTAGACTCGACATCAGTTCGAATAACATGCTTTCTTCATGTAACACTAACTTGTCTATCGCTGTAACATTGTTGAAACCATGCCACTGTAATTTGATTGTGATGTCTTCCCCTTTAGCTTTGAATGCCGATTTGGCAGACGGAACAGCATAGAGCAAGTTTTCACGATACAGATCTAAGAATTTATCCAAGAACCTGATTGCACGCATGTATATTCGAGAAGCGTCGAGGTCTCCACTGTCGGCTAATAATTCTATCAAAAAATAGTCAGATTCTCTCCCCCTTAGTGCGCACGCAATAAATACACACGAGCCAGCTTACCTTTCGCAGCATTGGTTACTTCAGATACACAATGCCGTACGAGCGACCTATGGCATTTCTCGATCTGATCCTTCGGTTGCAGTGTAATATACTCAGACTGCACAAAAAAACAATTAGCAAAAAACGCGCTGAATGTCTAGTCTAGTATATACGTGGTTCACAACTTACCGAGGTGAACGTCCATACAAGCGCTTCAGATGCTTTCGCGAGATGCTGTTCTTCAGGCGTATTGAGATAGAAATGCCAGAACGTGTTGAAACCAGGGACTAAATAATCATTGGCTTCGCATAGGAAGTCGTTATCGCCGACGACACGGAACGCGTATCCAAAATACTGAACGATGCACTCAACACAGGAAAATGTGAGACCCTCATTCGGTAGGCTTTGAATTTTTTCAAAACAAAATTCAAGAAAATCGCAGCGCTGTGAAGTCAGAATCAGGCCGCTATAAAAACAATCATGGAATCAAAACAAACCTCTGATAAATTCCGGGCGATTACACCAAGTTTATGCCAAAGCGTGTCTCGAATCTCCTGATTATCGTCACCAGACGGACTTAAGGCAACGTACAGCGTCTCCAGATCACTTGTTTGCGTGATACATCGCGGAGCCGCTGAAAGAAGGCTGATCAAACAGTCCTGTCGCAGTGACGCGTTCAACAAAAATAACCCTCGAGATTGCGGTTGACTTTCACAACTGGCTGACCATTCTCTGATATTTGATACTAATATTTCGTTGTACGGAACACGCTGGAGAAGAAGCGGTATTGTCAATGGTTGGACTTCGGCATGTCGAATGTTTGCTGTGTCGATTGTGTCAAAGTAAGACTTCACGTATGTCAGATCTTGCAGCGAATCCGGACCAAACACTTTCAGCGACTTGATATGGCTCTCTAAAAGACCAATCTTGGAAGGCGCCGTCGTTCCCACAGTCATGAGTAGACTGAAATTTCTCGTCAATACAGATAAAAGGTCAACCGGTGGCACTTTCATAGCTTGTTCTTCTTCCAATGAAACATTTCCCACTCGTTTGATAACTTGGAGTAAAACAATGTAAGGATTCATCGATATGACTCCGGCAGCATGCTCTTCCTCGGCTTTCACCGAATGCGCATGGTATGACTGCACGATTCCATCGATAAGCTTGAGAACAATCGGCTCTAGCACGACAAATGGAATTCCAATCAGCTTGTCAATTAGCCAGTTTAGCCAATTCTCAGACAACCAGTTCGTGATGTTAACAAAAATCACACAGATTGAATTGAACATGGCCGGACTGGTCCCAGCAATCATGGCGTTCCAAAGAATATCCAAGTCTTTCTCATTGACTGCTCGGAAAATAGTCAACAGCGAATATATAGTGCATCCAAACTGAGAAATGATGACATTGTTCGCCTCAGAACTTACCAACTGCTCGGAAAATTTCATAGACGTAAGAAGCGTAGAATAGAACGAAGCTAGAGTGATTGATCTAGGATTCGAATTTTGATTCCAGTCCGTGTACAATAATTGGAGCTCTGATAATATAGCCTTGATACCAGATAACTTGAACTCTGGACGCGGTGACTTGAATATCCGGATATTCCAGTAGAATTTTCTGATATTGTGGCCGACATTGTACATACTTTCCCGCTGATTCTGCTCCAGCGTTTTGAGAATCGGCAAAAACGCGGGATGCGCGGTCGCTATTTCCGAGTCTGGAGACGCCTGAAGTAGGATATAGAACAGCGCAGTCATTTTCTCGATAAGAGTGAAAAGTAAAGCACGGTCCGGCGCGTCTTGCATGTCCACCAGCACAGACAAGCTCTCATCAACCTGCTTCATGTAGTCAACAAAGGGCTTTACTGGGAATCGGAGGTGTTCAAGTTCAGGAAGCGCTCGCTCCGATTCCGACGAGTCTTCGCCAGATTCCTCGGATTGCAATGAAATCAGGCGACGTTCCCGATGGAAGATTGCCCAGGCGTTTGTAGAAAGCAAATCAAGATAGGGAACCATGGCCGCAAGAAGTGGCGTGTTGATGCCGGCATTGCCGGGTGTTGAGATTTCTGTCCATATGTCGATAATAACTTCAGAGCCACCGTTGTCGTAGAATTCATGTGACAAGTTGAACAGCGTGGAGTCCTCTTGTAGAGCTTCTGTACATAATGAAGCAATCGACTCCTGAACGGTGTTATTCATCTGAAGGAGCGCCTTTGCAAAGTTGGACGACTCAAGACTAGACACATCAGTGCCCGATGCCAGTAATTCCAAATCGCACTGCATGGAATATATGGCAATCTTGTTGAACAGCGTGTAAAAATTGTAGCACAGAGCTTCTCCATCTTCTCTCCAGAATCGACGAGGGATCCGGTCACTAGTATTTTCCAAGTAAGCCTTCTACTCTAGCACCTCTGTAAAATAAATTTAGGTACTTACGTCCGGTTCCAAAGATCTAACGCCAACTGAGGCAATCTCATAAAAAAAGCCTTTCCAGACTCAAATGCGTTGTCCTTTTTGTATTGCGGCAGGTCGACGAATTTTTCCAGATACTCGTTCAAGTTGGTCATCCATAACTGAGGATCGCCTGTTCTGAACGCACTTCTTAGATCATAAAATACTGCTTCGAGAGTAGCTGTGCCTGGATCTGTGCCTTCCGGATCGGCCGCTACTGCTTCCAGAAGTCGCTCAATAACCGAGATGTTGTCATCTACTGATATCTCAATCACCGCGTCCTCAACTTCAACTGAAGGTGATAGCCGGATTTCAATGTTTTCCGCTATATCTCCTTCTTCGGACGAGTTCTCGACAAGTTCTATAACGGCTTCCTGGTCCTGGTCTGACAAACAGTCGTCTGCAATCTCGATCGGCTCAGATTCTGTAGCCTTATGTTTCCGGCTAACATTCGGTGCTTCCACACTAGCAGACTCCATGGCAGAGTCGTCAGTCGTCAGATCGGTTTCCAGATCGGTAGATTCAGTTCTCCGCAAGTTCCTGGCAAACCGCTTTCTCGGTAATCGCTGTTCAATTTCAAGAGATCCACGACGAGGCGCATCGTTCAAATCAGACATTGGGGGTGTCATTGCCGAGTCCCTGGGAACAGGGGGATGCGCAGTACTTGGTTTTGGAGATGACGATCCCAAGCTAGAGGCAAATGGATTAGGCCGTTCAGACGAAGATGCTCCTACTGAATGATCTGATGACATTGGTAAAAGTCGCAAAAGTTGCTGATCAAGGTTCCTGACAGTTGTCGCTTATAACGGTAACACGTATATAAAGTCGAGCGACGCGTCGTCAAAAGCGCGTACTGTAATTAAAAATGAGCGCGTCGCGTTGATCCACGTCGTCCACACAAATCGTCCAGAAACAACTTATATCCACACAATTGGTGAGACAGCTTAACAGCTTCAATTCCAGCTATTGAAGACCTATATTGTAGCAGTTTGAATTGTTCTAATCCATGTCACTCAATGCCAGATGATGACCTCGCGACTTGGACTTGCACGAACCCTTAATCAGGAGGTGCTTGGGAGATCGTGCTGCTCAAGTGCGTCGTTTTTGCGCACTTACGCCCACAAACGCAGATTGGCCTACGTCATATCTAAACCTAATTGAGGTGCTAGGAACCGTTTGAGAACACCTCTATGCTCTCAAGTTTTGCTTCATTTACCTATCCCACTGTGCCATATGCCGAATATAAATTTCATCCAGAGGCTAGAGCCGACTGCTAATGTCGACGACCATCTCCTCAGGTACATCAAACCACCATTGTACAACTCCATCTGAGCACACAGACGGAATTTCCCCTTTCTTGACTCGCTCTCCGACTACATCCCGTATACCCTCTACATCTCCCAACCAGTATTTAATCCTTTCAGCCGGCACGCAAGCAAGAACCGCATCCACATATACTTCCGCCGTAACAGAGCGCTTTAACCCCCCTTCAATCATGCTTCTAACCGCTGGAATCAGCTCGGTCTCGCCGAGTTCAGGGGCAGCTGAAAATAAAACTCCGTTCCCGGGAATGAATGCAGTAGAGATAGCGTGAATCGCAGCAGAGTACTGTCTGTCGGTAATCAAGCTCGTCTTATACAACGAGAGCACTTTTGGCAGATACTGTTCTCGGACGTAGGTCGCGTTCTCTATGGCTAGCGCTGGAATGAGCAGCGACGCCAGGAACACTGCATGTGCAGCCTCGTGAATGGCTCTACCCATTCCCGTTGACACATTCGGAGCCGCAGTATCAGTGATTATCTGCTTTGATGGCCGTATGAGATGCGAAAGAACTGCTGATGGTAGTGGTGAGGCAGCAGGAGAAGACAGTAATATTTTTTCTGCAGTGTTGATCGCAAAAAGACGTTCAGCTTCAATGTGCGTGTCCTGAATGGCGGTTACCAGATCATCAACTGGAGCCCGGTTTGATAGTAATATGCCAATTGCAGCGCTGTGCAAGTACGATTCTGCTGCAAACCCTGCGAGTGATACTTCATAAATAGTAACCGATAAATCGCGTAAAAGCAAAATTATCGTCTTGCTTATCTCAATTTCTGTAGAGTCGCTTGCCATAAAAATGCTCCATTTTCTAGTGGCTCGCAATTGAATCCCATCAACAAGGCCACCCAGTATCGCTACGGCCGAGAACGCAGTTTCTTTTGCCCCAGCCATACCTCGTAAAGAAGCGGCAGCGTTGGATAGCAAGCCAAGCGGCATTGAAGTTTGCTGAATACCCTCTCTTGATACGGCCGTCCTCCATGCTTGTCCTGCAAGCTGTGATAGCGGACCCATGTAGTTTGCAATATCGCTCTGTCTGTCAGGCGCAAACAGCACACGCAACAAAGCTGCGACAAATGAAGCCGAAAATTTGATTCTGCTGCGTATCCTTGGCGAGATATGGGCATGCACAACTGTAGCAGAGATTGCAAAAGATGGCTCGTCTTCAAATGCGTGTCGGTGGCTCGCTTCGTTTAGTGATTCCTCCACCGCTGACTCGAGTTCCGGAAGAACGGCGACCGGTGACGACGATAAGAGTCCGGCAAGCGCATGTATCCGACGTTCCAAAACATATGTGCAAGATGAGACTCCAGCAAGTATGGCTAAAACAAAGAGACGCATGTCCTCATCAGCAGCTCGTTCAGATGCTGCAGTCCGCTTTGGCCGGCTCAACCGACCTCTCACGATGGCACGAAATGCATCAGACACCAGTTGGCCAGTCGGGCGCGGCAACAGGATCTGAACAGGGTCGTAGTATTCTGGCCAGATTGACGGCGAGAGTAACACCATTCGAGACAAAGCTGCAATGTCACGGGCATATGTGAGATATGGCATCAAATGCACTGTCTGCCGAAGAAGAGACAGCACATGCTCAGACTGATCCGGTCCAGCATACGGAAACTGTAACGCAACCAGCAGCGCCGACAGGCTCTCGGATTGGCTATTTTGGTCCATCGTCGCAGTCCATATGTGCTATATTGCGAAGATTCTGAATCGTCACGCGAGATGCCCACAGTATAACTTCGAGAGCTGGTGGGAAGGACGACAGAGGTCTCTGGACAAGCCGCGGTACCGTGCGGCGTTGCGGGGACGCGTTTAACTTTGGCTTTACATCACGTGATCTGGATGTAACTGTAAATTCCGCGCTTTCGTTCCACCGGAACTTTGTACATGTAAATCAGTTGCATTGCTGGCTGCCGTAATCATTCGCAAATATGTCGTCTGGTCTGAGATCAAGCGAGTCGTCAGCTGAGGACGGTGTTGTTATGAGCCGGAGTGACCGGAAAATGTGCTGGGACGCGCGAGACGCATATTTCAACTGTCTGTCCAAGAATGGTATTCGCAGCACGAAAGCGGAGGGCGTTGACAAGACGCTTTGTTCTTCTTATTTGGAGGACATGAGCAAGCTGTGTCGGCCATCTTGGGTAGGTTTCAGTGCTTTTTGTTTATTTTGAATTGTGAGTGGGAAGACGCTGACAAAGATCTGTGCTAGGTCGAATACTTCATTGCTCGGCGCGAACGTGACTTTGAGATGGAAGAGTACAAAAAGCGAATCGAACAAGAACGGGCAGATTCTCAGCCATCAAGGGAAATGCGAAGAAAGTTTCCATCGCCGGCGGACCGGTTATCTCCTCCTTAGCTCCTTCGGCGGACGGATGGCGGCCTGGCTTGAAAGAAGGATATGGGACCAACAGCGCTACTAGGATCCCTGTGCGAGGGACTTTTCATCTCTGCGACGAGATTACTAGTGTTTGTGTTTTGGACTCAGTTTGTACATATCAGTAGCACATAATTGTTGCGAGCACATCCGCAACCATTCTCCAATTGGCATAGATGGCACATATTAATGCATGCTCGTAGGCCGTAGCTGTCAGCTAAGAGCCCACTCTAGTCTAGAGACTCTAGACCAGGATGCTCGCCTCACTGGACATTGGCTATTCGCCCTAGCCTATTGTCATTGGCTATATAAACCTACAAAATACAGAGTAAATTGACGATGCAAAGCGGCGTTTCGGCGGCAGTTAAATTCAGCTCTTATCTCGGGTGCGTAATTGCGCCATGGCGCGTTGGGAGTTCAGCACGTTTCAAAACACGAACGCGGCGAGTCATGGACGCGTCGTCAATAGCATGATCACTAATGATCATATTGATCCCCTGCGCTGGTCTGTCACACAATCCTTCACTGCTTGAGTGCAACTCTTCCTCAAGCTCTTCCTTTCGGGCCACACAAACCACAGAATGTCCGCCGAATCGACGCCGCTGCTGTCCGGCGGCCAGAGTGTGACCGACACCGCCTCGCTGCACTCGCTCGCGCCCTCTCAGAGCCTGCAACCGCCGCCTCAGGTCGTCCGTGTGGACCTCAACTCGCCCGGCGTCACACATCGCGTCATCCATTCTCCCGCTCCGCTCTCTGGAACTAGAGCTCACATTCAGCTCTCTGATCTCTTCCTGAGCTCTACTCCGCTGTCTGAGTCGGCCGATTCGGACGCGAGGTCCGAACACTCGGCAGTAAGCGGTACTACCGCTCGCAGTTCGGCCACGCAGCATGCGCCCGCTGGATCCGATTCCGCTGCGAACGCCGCCGATACGACCAATCGCCTTTGGTACGATGATTTCACCACCATTGATTGGGTCCATGATTTCATCAAAGAATCGTTTCGAGTCAAAGAACTACGTCAGCGGCCAGGTATCCGAGGTCGCATTGAACGCACGCGATACGCAGCCCAAGGATGGATCTTGGTATCGCTCATTGGGGCTTCGGTAGCTGGAATTGCCTATCTTATTGAGAGCTCACAGCAGCGGTTCTTTGACTGGCGTAATGGCTATTGCTCGTCCAACTGGTTTATGCCCCAGTTTCAATGCTGCATGGCTAGCGTGGGAAGCTGTCCCGAATGGGTACCGTGGAACATCAGTCTTGGTGGATCTGCTGTTTTGGAATACGGATTCTACATCGTTTCATCTGTCCTGCTTGCGACCATAGCGGTTTTACTCACTCTTACGACTGCGTCGACTAGTCCCTTTCTAAAGGCAGGCTCGACTCCTAGAGCAAATGCGGATTCGCCAAACTCGGAAAATAGAACTCCAAGTGGAGCATTGCTATCGGGAAAGTTGTCGGGACATTACATGTCGGGCCATGAACCTCAAACGGTAGTTTATTCGGCTGCAGGCGGCGGCGTAGTCCAGGTATATATGATCAACTGAGTGCAGTTCTATAAGTAGCCTAGCTAACCGTCTGAATTGATAGGTCAAGTCCATTCTGTCCGGATTTGTTATCAAGCGTTTTTTGGGGTCTTATACGCTTCTAATCAAGTCGCTCGCGCTAGTGTTTGCGATCTCTTCTGGTCTCAATGTTGGAAAGGAGGGCCCTTACGTTCATATAGCAGCATGCGTCGGAAACATAACATCTAGGCTGTTCTCCAAATTTCGAAACAACGATGGCAAGAGACGTGAGATTCTGTCTGCCGCCACGGCTGCCGGTGTCGCAGTAGCGTTTGGCTCTCCTCTTGGAGGCGTTTTATTCTCATTGGAGGAGGTATCCTACTATTTCCCCCAGAAAACGCTATTCAGATCGTTTTTGTGCGCCGTTATTTCAGCACTGGTACTGAAACTGCTGAATCCATATGGTACAGGCAAAATTGTCATCTTTGAAGTGTCGTACAGTCACGACTGGCATACTTTCGAGTTTCTGATTTTTGTATTTATTGGGGCATGCGGTGGTGCTATCGGTGCTTTCATCGGGGCTTTCAGCGTTTGGTATGTTTTTTTTTGATTGTTCCACTGGTTTAATACCTTTACTAACATCTCAAGGTGGGGGAAGCGAGTCCGCCGGATACGACGAATGCATCCCATTTTTGAAGTCGTTGTCATGGCTGCATTCACGGCTGCCATTTCACAATTCAATTTGTACACAAAGAAGGCACCGACTGAACTGTTATTTGATCTTGCTCGGCAATGCGACTACAGCATCGAGAGTCCTGGAATACTAGACGTTAACGACGACAATGTGCTATGCCCGACGTCACTGACAATGTATCCCAAAGCTATCGGTGCTCTTGCTTTTGCACTACTTATAAAGCTCCTTCTTACGTCAATGAGCACTGGACTCACTCTTCCTGCTGGCTTATATGTACCCTCTATGGTTATTGGAGCCTTATTTGGTCGCATGATTGGACTCCTCGTTCAATTACTCCAGTTCCACGATCCATCATCCTTTATGTTTTCAAAGTGTCCGATTGGGGGCGATCCTAAGGAATGCACAATTGCGGGCGTATACGCTTTAGTTGGCGCTGGTGCCGTTATGGCGGGCGTTACTCGCATGACAATCACACTTGCCGTTATATTATTTGAAATCACAGGCAGTCTAGATCATGTTCTTCCGATATCTGTTGCGATCTTGGTTGGGAAATGGGTCGCGCAGCTTTTTGAACCAGAGTCGATCTACGATAATTTGATGTATAGCAACAATTATCCGTTTTTGGATAACACTCGAACGCCTGGATTCTCGGCGACCCTGCATGACGTTGTTCCGAAAGCTACTATTTCGGCAACTAGTCCGGTTATCGACGTCACTGACTCACCATACGTTTCTGCGGCTATGTTGCGGTCGAAATTGCATATCTTGCAAATGTCTGGGGAGCTAGATGGATCGCTTCCAATTCTCAGGTCACAGATTTTAGTGGGCTTACTTCCAGGACCTGAACTTGAGTATGCTCTTGATAAAATCAAAGAGAGCACGGCATTGTCTCGAGGATTGCAGTATCGTGATCTTTCTGAGTTAGACGACAGCATCGATCCACTTTGTCATATTTCAGTTGACAATCACGAAGTTCAGCATTTCTACTTTGATAGAGCAGCTCGATTGGATAGGTATAATGAGCTTCACAGGAGTCGTCCATCAGAAGAAGCTAGTTCGTCAAGTTCATCATCTAACGAAATAGCTGACTTGACTCCATTTGTCGACCGTGCTCCGATTAGTCTTGATATCGACTCTCCACTTGCGATGGTGCATCAGATGTTTGTCAAAATGGGCCTCCGGATGGTTTGTGTTTTAGAAGACGGCAAGTTTTGGGGAGTTTTGCATAAGAAGCAGTTTATTAGTTACTGCCGGTTTGGCGAGGACAACATGGACACGTGGTTTTAGAAACTGCATGGCGTTGGGTTTTGTATAGGGGACAAGGGCTGGGATCGGGATCATACAATTTGTGTCTAGGTTTGGAAATATTTGGGTGTGCACTGGCAGGATTTGTTTTGTATTTTTATATGTGTTATAGGTTTTAAAGGTTGGATTGGTCATATATACGGATTCGCTTCATTTTACGTTGGTGCAATTTCTTCAGTTATTATATATGTAGAGATTCTGATTCAGATTTTACTCTTTGTTTTTGCAATCGCTGGTCTTACGCAGATCGATATAGAAATTATATTGTACAAAGTGAGATTAATCGGCAATTTACTCAAATACTTATTTGATATACTTATCCATAAACTTCCTGTGGAAATCTGACCGTAGCATATCGTTGATAAACCGCTGCTTCGGTTTCCCATCTATTCCCTTCGCCTGGCTCTTAAAAATCACATCTTCATCCCACCTCTTAGTCTGTTTAGACCCGCCACTTGTGAATCCGTCATTCAAATCTAACAGCGGATTTCCTCCCAGCGCTTCCTGATGCCGTTCCGCGTCTTCAGCAGCAGCTCGTTCTCGTTCTTGTCGTTCCTTCTCAAGTGCTCGTTCTCGCTTTATCCGTTCTAGCTCGCGCATAAGTTCGGCTGTTTCGTCCTCCTCATCGTCTTCATCCTCATCTTCGTCGTCATCCTCACTATCGCTAGAGTTTTCGCTGTCCGCTTCGGAATTCGATTCGCCTTCTTCAGCCTCGTTTTTCTTCGCCTCCTCCAGAATCAGTCGTCGTCGTTTAGCCCTTGCCACCTCTTCATCATCGCCTTCTTCCGCGTCCGAACCATTCCCACCACCTTCAATCATCAACACCGGTCCATTCCTATCCTCCACTTTCTTCCCATTTTTCGCAGAATGCTCAGCTTCTTTGGCTAACAACTCCCTCTTCATCGCATCACGCTCCCATTGACGCTCCTCCGACACAACAGGCGTGTTCAGATCCACCCGGTCTGCGGCACCACCTTGTCCTCGTTTCCGATATTTCAACTGTGTATGCGCAGGTAACATGCGACTGTGATAAATTCGGGTAGGAGCTTGCGAGGCCTTGCCCCTCGCGGCATCGAATGTGGGACGATGTGCTGTTGTCATTGTGAAGGCGGAGAAGCTGAAGTCAGGATAAATATGTTGTAGTCGCTACACTTGGAATAAGAGGAGAATATAATTTCGATCGACGAATCCAACGAGTGAGACTGTTCAGCGCTCCGAAGGTAAACAGAATATGAATAGCGAGCTGGATAGCTACTCCGCTTTTGGACACAGACTAGGGCACGTGCGGCTCGATGCACTTTCACCATGTTTTTAAAATACTGCTTTGCTCTCTCGAGAAATTGTTAAAGAACATAGCTTTGATCTAGTTACATACTTGAGAAGCTCAGCTTGAGCAATAGTACACATATATACAAATGTCTCGAGCCCTCAATCCATCTACTATTGAAAGTACGTTTGTGCTAAAAGCCTTAACCGAAAATGTGCGTCTCGACAACCGTACCTTTTCGCAGATGCGAGATATGAACATTTCCTTCAGTTCGACAGAGTACGGCGTAGTCGACGTTCATTTAGGTCGTACCCGAGTTATCGCTCGTATATCAGCCGAAGTCACACAGCCGCGTCCTGATCGGCCATACGATGGACTATTCATCATTGCGACAGAGATCAGTCCGATGGCTGCTCCTACTTTCGAGTCTGGACGGAAATCAGAGGAGGAGTTGGTTATTTCGCGGATAATTGAAAAGTCGATTCGACAGTCTGGTGCGTTGGATGTGGAGTCATTATGTATTATCGCGGCTGAAAAGTGCTGGGCTGTGCGTGCGGACGTGCATTTTCTGGATCATGATGGTGGATTACTCGATGCTGCGTGCATGGCTGTGTCCGCTGGACTTTTGCATTATCGGCGGCCAGAGGTATCAATAACGGGAGTGGGAAGTAGGAAAGAGGTGGTTGTACATCCCATTACGGAGCGGGTACCTGTCCCGTTATCGGTCTTACACGTGCCTATTTGCGTTACGTTTTCGTTTTTCGACATGAAGCTTGCGGAATCTACAATTGCATCGGCTTCTACGGCCGTGAAGGAGGATGACGACGAAATAATGGAAGATGCAGACGATACTGCCGTACTTGTCGATGCGGCTTTACAGGAAGAAATGTTACGACACGGATTCATGTCGGTGACGGCCAACATGAACAAAGAAATTTGCCAGATTTATAAAGGTGGTCAATTATCTGTCGAGGTCGAGACGCTGCTAAATTGCTCGGAGGCGGCGATTACGGTTGCGGAAAAGATCACAAAATTGATTCGCAAGAGACTGAAAGAAGATGACGCGATCAGAAATGTTGGAAATTTGTTGACGGAGTCGCGGGCGGAAAACGAGCGTTAGAAAAATGTACATGGCGGGTAGCTTTTGCTTGAAAGATGTTTGTAATTCTTTCAAAATGTATACTAGTGTATAATACTCTACATATATATATATAAACACTGTCTATACAATTCTGCAAGAATTTTGGGATTGAATTTGTAACATTTCAGACTATAATGCAAAGGGGGATACGTAAAGCTGCAAATAATCAAAATCTGGCAAGAACACCATATAGACGGACGCCTTTTCCAGGAAAATCCTATACATACACAAATCATAATGTACGCATACATTGTACACTTCAGGGAGAACTGCTATCACACTTGACACCTCTCAAGTTGCCTTAATCTGTCAATACGGCCGTTCTTAAACTTTTTTTGATCCATTTGTCTGCACTTCCTCGCTCGGCTTTGACTCATCCGTCTCCATTTCTTCACTGGGTTTGGGCTCATCCGGCTCTTGAGTCTTGCTTTGTTCGCTCAGCTTGGGCATGTCCTTAACGTCTTCCATTTCAGCATCCTGAAAGCTCGTTTCCTGTGTGGCTTGCCCGTTGCTATCTGTGTACTCTGACTGGTCACCATCTTTCGATTTCATCGCCAACTTTGGCGCATCAGCATCACCAGAAGTACTATCAACGGCTACGTTAGTGTCAGAAGGTGCAGGTGACAACGATTTCTTCTTATAATCTGGCCGATTCACTTCTGGATAGGAAGCATAAAATTCATCCCATTTCCGGTCAATGTCGTCCTCGATGTCATCTTCCTGGTCATCCAAAGTATCCTCTTGGCTTTCAGTTAACCTGAATGGCATGTAGTAAATAGTAGGCGTCCCACTTGTGTGAAGCAACTTGGCATTGGCGCGCATCTGACTCTCCAGTGCCTTCATATCAAATTCAGCCTGGCGCGCTTCTAGCTCCCGGCGATGCTTTTTCTGCTCCTCTAACGCCAGCTTGTCCTTCTCTTCCAGTGTTTGCCGGACTCGCTGTTCGACCTGAGCTCGCTTTATAATAGCAGGTGATCGTTTTGATTCTTCTTTGAATTTCCCCAGTGATGACAATAGTGCACCAAACATCCGCTTATTCCGGCTTTTCTCCTCGACTGCAACTTTCGGATCGCGTCGTATCCGTTTCGGCGCAACTGGAGGCTGTTCATTACTCGCTTCGTCCGGTTTCACGGTGACTGATGGATCAAGCTGATTATCTGAAGTAGTTGATGGGTTCTCGGTAGGCGAAATCTCAGTCTCGGCTATACTCCGTTTCTTGGATGCCCCGCTCACTGTGAACGATGGCTGCTCTTTAGCAGGCTGTGTCGTAAGCGCTGAGGGCTCAGAGGGGTCCACGGACATCAATCCTTTGTCGTCCTCATTAGTCTCCGGAAGATCAGTCTGTATAGGAAAGTCGATAGTCGCATCCTCTACGGACATGGCGGATCTGGACAAACAGGATTAGTACTAGCTAGGGGAAATGGGACGGACAGTCGAACTTACACCATGATAATAAACGTCTATCGGCCCTATCTCAAGTGCGAGGCACAGTGACTGAAATGGGCTAGATAGACGAAATCGAATCGAAATCGAATCGAAGAGACGAGAGTAGACGCGGTATGCGGTACGCGATGTGAGGCAAGCAGCACGCGAACAAATGGTGATTCCGCAACAGAAACGGATATACTGCTGCAACCACGCAGTAAGTGAATATACAGACGGCTGCTCTCGTAGTACGATAGTACAGCGTGATAAGTTGATATATAAAACCGCGTCTCGAAGTAAGTGCAAATTAACAAAATATGCTCGAAAAGCTCCGCTATCTCGCACGATCTTGAGAATTGGCGGGTTTCACAAAATTCCTTCGAGAGAACTGGAGCGACGAATGCGGAAGCCCCAGCCCTGAAAACCCTAAGAGCCCCTGAATGCACGTTGACGTCGCTTCTGGTCGTTGGGACTTTGCGATCGACCATGTGCCCTGGATCTGTGGTCCGCGTTTCTCTCCAGCAGCTTTTCTCTCGACCAGCTCGCCGCCTCTCGCTGCTCAACACCAAACCTCGTGCCGTCACCAGTCTTTGATTGACTACCTTTTCCTACTTGCTCGTGCTCTTGGAGCTTGCTTCTCTCGGCCAGCGAAGCCGTCGCAAAGGCTCCAAGCCGCGCCGATCAACTATACTAGTTCTCCAGCAACAACAGCGAGTATTGCTGGTTCATTCTGTGTTCGAGCGATGTATCCGCTGCTCTTCATGACTCAGGCGTGGGACTCGGTCGGGAAAAGAGGCGTTGTCCACCGGCCGATATATTTAAGCCTCCTTCTCTTCTCCGTCGCCCATCTTGCCGCGGCAGAGCATCTGGCAGAACCTGAAAGCTCCACATTGTCATCGCCTTCTCCCTCCACGACCGCCATGCCTGCTCCGTCAGTATCCATATCCCTATACAGCATTATGAGCAAGATTTTCTGGCTCGTTCCTCGACTTCTGCTCAACATCCTCACGCTGATCGCGTATTACCTGCCGGCTCAGGTCCTCACTCTTCTCAGCACTTCCTTCAGCATAACCCTGTCCTTCTCCTCGTTACTCATCATCATGAGCGCATTTGGAGCAATTGTGTGGGCATATGTACGCTACCGGTACCTCAACATTTACTCCCGACTGCCGCCTGAGCCCCCACGCCTCGAGCCAAAAGTCGACATGTTGCTGCTGCCGACAAATCTTCCAAGCCAATTCGAAAAACCGGGGTTCTCAAGCTATCTTGATGAATTTTTCAGCGGAATAAAGATTTTCGGATATCTGGAAAAGCCGGTCTTTCACGAACTGACGCGTCATGTGCAGACTCGCAAGCTGATTGCCGGAGACACAATGCTGTTGGCTGAGGAAAAAGGGTTTTGCATTGTAAGTTCTCCATGATGTGACCTTTGACATAGCTTAGCTGACTGTTTGATTATAGGTCGTTGATGGAGACGTACAGATATTCGCACGCACATCACCAATCACGGGACAGCGTTTCATGGACTCGGACAGCTTTGGCTATGATTCGGACGAAGAAGGCGAATACGGACTGCTCACAGAGGTGAAAAACGGGGCACCGATGTCGTCACTTTTCAACATCCTGTCGCTTTTTACTGAGTCGATCGACCTAGTTCCACAAACTAGCCACGAGGGACATACTCGCTCGTCTTCCGCGTCATCGCCTCGAAATGAGGAACCTATGCCGATTCCAAGTGACCAGCTAGGAGGCATTCCTGGCCTGTTGCCGATTCCCAGTATTCCGCCTCTAACTGAAAAGCTATCGGACGAACGCAAACATACGCAGACTCGATCACAAACCCCCATATCAGATCCTGATGGCATTATCGCGCGCGCAACAACCGATGCAACTATTGCAATTATCCCGGCGGAAGCATTCAGACGCTTAACACATAAATACCCCAAATCTGCTGCAAATATAGTGCAAGTCATTTTGGCACGATTCCAGCGAGTCACATTCCAGACTGGAAACAACTACCTTGGTCTCACTTCTGAGATCTTGAAGACCGAAATTGCTTTCAATGATCTCACACGTTATGATTTGCCAAACTATCTTGGCGAGAACGCGATCTCGAAAATCAAAGCTCAGTTTCAAGACGCTACAGCTCCGGCAGATGCAACTTTGCGACCGGATAATTCCCGATCGCCTCCATCGTTATGGGCTAGCACGAAGCGCCGCCAGTCTGCCTTTGACGCGGTGATGGAAACGTCTATTGATCACTCGATAGTGCACAGTAAGGTTACTGCTGGTGATTTACTGTCCAACGCTCCAATTGCGTCCCGAGCCCCATCGTACCTTTCCACCTCTTCACCATCTGCATTTTTATCTCGTCCTACAATGAAGACTTTTCCGACAAGCAGATCGTTACGAGACTACGGAGTTTTGGATTTCCCGTATGAAGCTACAGATGACGCTGAGGATGATCAGCCGAGTCCTACTTCAGAATTTATGGAAGAAACCGATCACAACGCGATGGAGAACTTGAAGGGCGCGATACTGGAATGCATCTTTTTGGCTCTAGGTGTGAGTCCATTCTCAATTGAGTCGAAGTCTCCTCCGTCGTTATCAGCAGAAACAAGTCCGCAGCTGAATGCTTTTGATTCACGCCGAGGCACTCATCGTTCTTTATTCAGTGCAAAGTCGTCAATGTCCAATAGTTTCGGTACTTTGAGCCCTCTAGGATTAGGTGGTAATCTTAGTCCAGGGTTTGCTGATGATGAGTCGGTCAATTCAAGCAATTTTCCACAGTCATCTTCAACAGCCGCATCGTTTGCTAGTCTTCAAAAAGATGTATGCAAGGATGTCCAGATACTGCATTACAAATCCGGTACTCGGATCGTCAAGCAAGGAGAACCAAACCTTGGGCTGTATTATGTGATTGACGGATTCTTAGATATCTGCACTCAGGAGAAGCCGGGAGAGTTCAAGACAATATATACAGTCAAGCCTGGCGGAATCGGCGGATATCTGGGCGCGGTAGCTGGATATAGGTCATTTGTCGATATTCGCGCGACGACTGACGTGTACCTCGGATTCTTACCAAAGGACTCACTCGAACGTCTTATCGACCATCACCCCGTTATTTTACTTACAATGGCAAAACGGCTGACGACCGTTCTCTCAAGTTTGATTTTACATCTTGACTTTGCATTGGAATGGGTACAAATTGCTGCCGGCGAAGTACTTTATCGGCAAGGGAACGAGGCGGATTCCATTTATATCGTGCTAAATGGTCGCTTGAGAGGGCTTGAGACCGGAGCTAATGGTGACGTCGAGTTGGCTGGTGAATACGGGCAAGGAGAAAGCGTGGGAGACCTTGAAGTCTTAAGTAAGTGCATTATATGTGATTTGACACTTACTCTACTTCTAACACTTCTGCAGCATCAACAAAGAGACCTGTAACGATGCATGCTGTGCGAGACACCGAACTTGTGCGATTCTCACGTACGCTGTTTGAGAGTCTTGCTATGCGTAATCCGGCAATCACAATCAAAATCTCCCGAACTATAGCTTCACGTGTGCAGAGTCTGGTTACGAAGCAAACGAATGGCAGTTACAACATGGAAGCTCGATCTAAAGTCCCCACATCTGGAAATTTTCGGACTGTCGCCATCGTTCCCGCAACTGCTGGACTTCCATCAAAGGAGTTTGCGGGGAAACTAGCAAAAGCTTTTTCACAGATCGGAGAGTCCAATATCCTGCTAGATCAAGCGGCTGTGCTCAAGCATCTTGGCCGTCACTCTTTTAACAAGCTTGGTCAACTGAAATTAAGCAGCTACCTCACTGATCTTGAGGAGAGATACAAGATGGTTATTTATGTGGTCGATACTGCTGTTTCTTCGCCTTGGACTCAGACTTGTATTTCTCAAGCTGATTGTATTCTGTTACTCGCAGATGCTAAAGCTGAGCCGTCGATCGGAGAATATGAGCGTGTTGTATTGACGACCAAGACTACAGCACGAAAGGAGTTGGTGCTACTGCATCATGAACGATATGTTCCTCCAGGACAAACCAAAGGATGGCTTAAGAATCGGGCGTGGATTCACGCACATCATCACGTCCAAATGCACTTCAGGGGACCAGTATCTCGGACAACTACTGTTGGAACCCGGATAATGGACTTAAAGAATCGAGTTCAAAATACTCTCCAAGTCGAGTTACAAAAGTATTCTCTGAGACAGCCACTGCCGTCAATGCCAGTTTACTCGAGCAATCAGATTCATAAGAATGATTACGCAAGACTAGCTCGAATACTTTCCGGAAAGGCTGTAGGACTAGTCCTAGGCGGAGGCGGTGCTCGTGGGTTATCTCATATGGGAGTCATCAGATATCTTGAAGAAGCGGGTATCCCGATTGATATTATTGGAGGCACATCGATTGGTGCTTTTGTTGGTGGGTTGTACGCGCGAGATTCGGATATGGTTCCGATTTACGGACGACTCAAGAAGTTTTCCGGCCGGATTGGAAGTTTGTGGCGGATGTTTTTTGATCTAACGTATCCGGCTACGAGTTACACTACCGGACATGAATTCAACAGGGGTATTTGGAAAGCATTCGGGGACTCTCGGATTGAGGATTTCTGGCTACAGTATTATACAAACACGACAAACATCACTCACTCAAAAATGGAAATCCATACGTCGGGATACGCTTGGCGGTATATCCGCGCGTCAATGTCTCTAGCAGGACTGCTACCTCCTATGACTGACGACGGGTGTATGCTTCTGGATGGAGGATATGTCGATAACCTTACAGTTTCACACATGAAGTCGTTGGGTGCTGATGTAGTCTTTGCGGTTGATGTGGGAAGTGTAGATGATACTACACCAATGACTTGGGGTGATTCGCTCTCAGGTTCGTGACACTTTCATGCGACAGCAGATACGTGATTTCATTGCTAACTTCATCTGCAGGATTCTGGGTACTTATCAATCGCTTCAACATCTTCTCTCGTCAACCATCAATCCCCAGCATGGCTGATATTCAAGCTCGTCTAGCATACGTTTCGTCCGTCGGTGCTCTCGAAAAGGCTAAAATCACAAACGGCTGTGTCTACATTCGACCTCCGATTGAGAAATACGGCACTTTGGATTTTGCAAAGTTTGAAGAAATCAGTGGTGTGGGGTATAGTTACGCCAAAGAATTTTTCGAACAGCTGGATAAAGAAGGAAAGTTTCCCGATATCGCGGGAGTTGCGAAGCATAGTGATGATTCAAGAAGATCGATTCATCGCAGAAATTCGATCTGATTTGGTGGTATCATTTGATTGGCGTTGCTGTATTATATTAATAATTTTCGCTGTAGATAGCCTTGTACGCATAGTCCCGAGAAGTCACACTGTATTGTCTATATTTTGTCTCACAATGAATAACAACCGACCATAAACCAACAGTTGTACACTACACAGTCAGCTAATAGTCCAGCTCACCAACTATACTACCCCAAAAGTCCTTGATAAACTGCTCTGATCCAGCATCACCACGAACGGCGAGGTACGTTCGCTGATCGACGGCCGGGTCCCAGATTCCGGGGTTTCCGCCAACCATTCGGCCACCGGCCTCGTTCAGGATGATCCAGCCAGCAGCAACATCCCACGCGTAGCAGCCTCCTTCCTATTCAACTATTAGCAGCGTAAACTTAAGATAAAAGATCCCAATAGCTTACCCAGTAAGCATCCAGCTGGCCTGCTGCAACAGCACACAGGTTCATCGCAGCACTTCCAAGCGATCTAAATCCGTGAATCATGCTGCCTTCCTCCGCCGCCAATTTCTTGAAAGTTTCAACTTTGCATTTGTAGTTGACTCCAGACCGTTGTGTGCCCCATTCGATTCCAACCAGTGCGTTTTGCAGGGTCAATGAATCAGAAGGTTGGCGTAATGGGAGTCGTTGATCGTTAAGATAGGATCCGTGGCCCTTGGAGCCGACGTACATGTTCTTAAGGAAGGGGTTGTAAACCACACCGACAACTGGGGCTTTGTTGATAGTAAAGCCAAGAGAGATGCAGCTGAACGGGAAAGAGTGAATGAAGTTCGTGGTTCCTAGTCGAGTCAGAACATTACTCGAGAGGGAAAAGCTTGTAACATGCCATCTGCATACCGTCAATTGGATCTATACAATATCAAAGTTAGTCTGATTTCTCAATAATCGCAATGGTAAAACATACCGACAATAAAAGTAGGCTTCTCAGAAAGCTTCGATACTCCAGGCACATAGCTCTCTTCGCCCATAAATTCAAACTCAGGGTACTTTGCAGCCAATCTCTCCGCGACAAGTTTCTCAACCGCCGCGTCCGTTTCCGTAACCAAGTCAACAGCTATAGGCACGGTTAGTTGCTAAATAGTGCAATAGAACTTGAACGCATACAATTGGCTTTATCCACAAATCCAGTCTTCCCCGTCTTTAAAGTGATCAGATCACCGGCTTCCAGCGCCAGCTTGACGAGGAAAGCCTGAATTTCAAGAAGATCGATAGATTCAGCCATTTTGAGTAATATGTGTACTAATAGGTCTTGTGAAGAGGTAAGATGAAAATCAGATCAATTGTACGAGTTATTGTGGGTGAATCCCATGGTGAATCCGTGCTGCCTGCCAGCCGTGCTGCTCTTGAAGTAGAACCCTAACCCACTTGAAACATGTGAAAGCGGAGAGAGGAAAACATAAGCTGCGTGATAAGTTGATCTCGTTATATGTTGCGTTCGAGATCTTTCTAATAATTTGAAAATGACGCTTAGTTAACTAGTTATGTATGCAATGATGAGCAGACTCAGAGCCTCAGCCGTCGTTTCGAGATTCTCGTACACGTCCTATCCTAAACTGCACATTATACGGTCTGTCGCATTTATGAGCACGATGCAAAGCAGTCTTGAGCGAGAGCCAGTTCCACGGGCGTCGCCGTCCGTTTCTCTGAAAGCAGATGGAATTTGCCCTGGCACGAGTGAATCTAACGAGTACGCAAAACCAAAGAAATTAGAGAGGCGCTACGAATACATTCCCGTTGATGGGGTTGAGAGGTGGGAGGGATACACTCCCGGAGGGTATCATCCTCTGAAAATCGGCGATAAGTTGCATGACGGGCGATATCGACTGGTCCACAAGATTGGATTCGCATCATGTTCGACTACGTGGCTAGCTCGTGACTCGCAATTCGCGCGATACGTGGCGGTAAAGGTCATATCTGCCTGCGCCAGTGATATCTCGAGCGAGGCCAGTATTCTGCGATTTCTTAATGACCGCTCATCATCAGAACCGGGCAGTGAAATTGTCCAACCTCTGCTGGACGACTTCTGGGTTACTGGTATCAATGGGAAGCACAAGTGCATTGTCACCCCACCCGCGCGGATAACCCTGTCAGCTGATGAGGAGGAGGACGTATGGTGGGATTACAGCTATTTCCGGCCTAAAGTAGCGCAGTCAATTGTTGCTCAGCTCGTTCGAGGTGTGGCTTTCCTGCATGGTCGAGGCATTGTACATGGCGGTATTTGAAGCTTTCAGTTTCTTCTCTGCTGGATTGTCTAGCTGACCTTTTTGTTTTTGAAGATCTTCATGTAGGTAATATCAAGCTCCAGTTTCCTGACTCGCTTGATCAATATGCGCTGTCAGAGTTGTACGAGGAAGTTGGTCCGCCAACGGCTGAGGAGGTGAAACGGATAGACGGATTATCCGTGCCGAAGGGAGTACCTACGCAGGCTATGCTTCCCGCTTTTTTCTTTATTGCCAAAAGTGACGTTGTGCTGGGAGAGGACAAGATTGTCATTTGCGATTATTTGAAAGCTTTTAACCCGCATAAAACCTCCAGGTTGGCATCTCACATGACCCCTCACCTTCAGCCGCCTGAATTTTTCATGTGGGACCAGCCTCTGTCATTTCCCTCGGATATCTGGACACTTGCTTGCACTATTTGGGAAATCTTGGGTCCAAATATATTTTTTAACCATCCTACCCCGGGTGGTATCGTCTCGCAGTGTGCCGACCTGTTTGGATTCTCACCACGCGAGGAAGAGTGGTGGGCGAAGTGGGCCAAGAGATCGGAATACTTCAACGAAGAGGGCGAGTGGGTGTCTGATCGGATCGATCCCGGAAAAAGGGAATGGGACGAGCATCTTGAACATTGCATACACGAACCTCAGAGGAGAGCTGGCTATGATGTCATGACGGAGAGTGAAACCAAGGCGTTGATAGAGATGTTGCGCATAATGCTGCCCCTTCAGCCGGAGGACAGAGCGACAATTCAGCAGGTTCTGGAATGTGACTGGATGAAGGGCTGGGGGCTGCCAGCGCTTGCAGAGAGCAGGAGCATTTCTGAGTCTCCGACTAGGGGAACAAGAAAGATACAGTTTTATTAATTTATGTACCCAGTTTCCGTATATGAGGGGTGGATCAGTCAGCCGATGCAAGCCAAGCTCAGAATGGTGTTGCGAAGTCATGCGATTTGATTGGCTTAATGTTCATTTAGTTAGTTAGCTAGAAATAGCATACTGTTTATCGTTGAGACTTATAATTTTCCATCCTGAATTATGTAGATAGTTGTATGATCTTGATCATTGATTTCATCTTCAACTTGTTAACTACAATTAATCCAAATTAGCAGATGATCACAAACGCTACTAAAATAGTAGACTCACCTCTTCCTCATTTTGAGACTAAACTATAGTGCGGCGCGGAACTCTGCACGCTCCTCGAGCCGTTGTCGCTGATCAGCTTATGCAATTCAGCAACAACAGTTATAAGTTACGGTCTCTATATTCTTTTATATGTGCATACAAATATATAGCGGTTGAATATTTACCATCCGACGCGACACTACACAGCTGGTGGCAGCTGAAGAGCGACAATTATAAAGATGGAAATGGAACGGTAGCATCATATTTGTCCTCGAAATAGCACAACATACAAATGCCGAGCTCCTCATCACCACAATCCGAAATCGAGGCACGCGTGACGCTCACGCCAATTATCACCATTCTAAACCAGCGTCATCCAAGTTACCAATCCATAACCGCGGAAACGTTCACAATCTCTTCTTCGCCGAATTCCGAATACCCTCAGTCATTCACGATCAAACGACTACGTCCGGACAACGGCGATGAATCAATACTACAGCCAACGCAGGAATCACAGCAATGGCGAGCTGGTGCGGTGAAGGATAAGCCTGGCGGGAGTTGGTACATCGAATTGCCTAATTTGAGTTATAATCATGCGACTTTGTTTATCAGGGATGGGAAGGTTTGGGTTAAAGATGAGGGATCGAGATATGGAACTTTTGTGAACCGGGTTAGAGTTACGGGAGATGGTGTAGCTTTGGGGAATGCATGCCAATTGACGCTGGGAAGCTCATTGACTATTGCTGAAGGTATGTTGATTTGATGACAAGGTTGCACTGAGTGAGTAGCTAACGGATGGCCTGCTAGAATCGTTTTATGCGCTACATCTCAAAGTTACTATTGAGCGGACATTATTAAAAGAGTACGTTATTCGAATTTTTGGTCATGAGACTTTTTTAACAGACTATAGTGTATCACCTATACATTCACCAGAATACTCAGCAACAAGTAGCGAAACTGCATCAGCTCCATCGTCTCCAACCGTTCAACCAATATCTCACTCCCCAGCCTCCGAAACAGAAGATGATATATTTCACGACTCTGTCAATATCGGCGCGGAATCTGACAACGATAAGGACACGACTTTTACAGCTCTTCAAGTCAATACTTTGAGACAGTTGCAGCCACCTTCAGGTTCATCTACACCGCCTTTTAATTCACCTTCGTCATCGACCGCGACTCTTCTCGCAGATGGAGAGGTTCATACTCCGGTGCCACTACTATCACAACAGAATTCTATTTTATTAGATGATGAGCTTGAGTCCGTGATACGACCAGAAGCGGACCAATTATTGGATCCGATACGACAAGAACATCAAGAACATCAAGAACATCAAGAACATCAAGAACATCAAGAACATCAAGAACATCAAGAACATCAAGAACATCAAGAACATCAAGAACGTCATGAGCATTCAGAACCAGACCACGTATCAGATGATACCCCCATCGTTGCCAATACCGCTTCGCACGATTCGCCAATGCGAGACCAACCCACAGCCGACCCATCTATAGACCGCGCCGCCCGCCGCCGCCGTCGACGTCGCAAACGTCGTCGTCAACTAGCTCGACGACGGTCCCCGTCACCGGTATTCATCAATCTTTCAGATATAGAAGATCCAGAACCACCTCCTGGATTTCCGACAGATGGGTCTTTAGTCACCGAAATCCCAGACGACCCTCCTGGGTACGAATATCAGCTTAGAGCACAGTTGGATCTCGAATTGACTCAAAAGATTGAAAGGCAAGCCGAAATTTGCAGGATTATTCAGGACTTGAATGAGAATGGGGTTCATGGGCATGCGTATCAGGCGAGTCAGACTCAACGGGAGACTCAACGGGCCGAAGAACACGTTGCTGTCGAAACACAAGATCAGGCGCAGATGTGAGCGGGCCAAGGGGTTTAACTAGGTAACTACTCATGTTATATTCGTGTTCGCGCACACAAGTACAATTACAAAAAAGATGGAAAGCTATATAACTATAACTAACTCAAAACGCCAAAGAAAGCAGCAGACAAAAGAAACCAATTTCACCCAAGTGTAATGCCGGCCAATCTTCCCAAACGACCATAATCCATTGTATAAAAATAAACCGTAATACCCACCCCGGCTTCCAAGAACATCCAACGCAAAAGATTACAAGAAAAGGCGATCCCAAAAAAAGATATAACGCAGCAACAAAAAAAGCAAAACTGTGAAAAAAGAAGATACGACGACTCAATCAATCATCATCTCCTCGGACGGAGGCGCAAAACTAATGACCTCCATATGCGTTCTATTTTGTCTCGTAGCCAGCACGACGACTTTTTCATCTTCAAACGCGACACGCCAGACCGCTTCGAAAGTGCATGACAGATCTCGAATGTGATGTCCGGACTTGATATCCCAAATTTTAACTCGCCCGTCGCTGCCGCCAGTCACGATCCTACGTTCGTCGAACTGCAATGTCGTGACGGAGTTATCGTGTGCCGCAAGTCTGTGCACGCATACCATGCGATTCAGATCCCAGACTCGGGTCGAGCCGTCTGAAGATCCAGTCACGAGCGTCGTACCGGACATTTGAAGCTGTCCGACGAGCGAGGTATGACCCTGCAACACAGCTAGACACTGGCCCGAATCCGCAGACCAGATGCGAACGGTCGTATCCAGCGATCCCGTCGCGATTTTAACGCCATCGAACGCAAGTGCGTAGATTTGTGAAAAGTGGCCGGTTAAAGTATGCAGTAATACGCCTCGCGATATACTCCACACTTTTGCCGTCGTGTCGTATGAACCAGATACGCACACGTCGCCAAATACCTCAAGACAACGAACAGAGGCCTGGTGTCCGACCAGGACATGTTTGCACTCTCCTGTTTCAATATCCCATACACGGAGACTTGCATCTCGTGAGCCGGAAATAGCTGTACGTGCATCACTCATCTTCAAGCATCGCACGGTCGATGTATGACCGCGCAAGACGGACTTGCATGCACCGGTGACTAAATCCCAAACACGAACGTCGCGATCACACCCGCCTGAAACCAGAGTATCACCCCACGGCATGATCGCCCAAACACCCATAACATGGCCATGTAAAGTATGCAACAGACGTCCATCAGCGGCGAAGACGTGTATGCGGGAGTTATCGAGCGCGACAACGATATATTTATCTGTGAGGTTGAGACAGGTAACGACGCCCTGATCGGTCGTGACATGACGGGCAGCTAGACGACCGCCATTGAACCAGGCCGAATCGACCATGAATCGCTGCTTGATGTAACTGCGATATGAATGAGGACGAAGGGAGCGTGAGATGATTGGCACGAAAGTGGACTCCATCATTGAAAGATCACCATTTCGCGAGTCTGTAGTTGTGGTAGTAGTGATGATTTCGGTGGTGCCGTGTGTGGTGGAGGTAACTGTGGCGGGAATAGTTGTGAGAGCTGTGGATGCAGTGGGGGGAGATGCGACGGTGATGGTTGAAGGACGACGAGAGACGGATTGCGCAGCTTGTGAAGTCGATTGAGCCAGTGTGGGGCGGGAGAGTGATGGGGTAGACGCATTCTCGTATGCAGCCCAGAGTTTGTCTTCGTAGTTTAGTCGTTCTAGAGAACCAATATTAGTAAACGTAGCACAGCGGTTACACGAAGAACGAGTACATACCACATAATCCCTTCCAAGTAAGATCGTCAGCTACAACCACAGCCCAGCGTTTTGAAACTTGAGCAGCACGTGCGAGCGTTTTCGGGTCATCGACATGCGACAGGATCCGAAGACAGATCTCGTTCGGCAGCACGCGGAACGGATCCTTTTTAAGCAACGGAGAAACAAATTTGAGCACAAACGACAGCGTAGAGGTATCGCACGCAGACAGAAGCGCGCCTAGAAGCGCCTCGCGCTGATTGGATTCCAGCGATGCAAAGTTCCGCGCAAGTCGTGCGAGCGAAGCTGACGCGGTCGATGACGCGCTTGAGGGGAACTGTTGTTGTGAGTCGTCGCTGTCGTCTTCTGAGGAATGCGCATTCTGTAGATGGTGGTGCTGGCTGCTGTGGAAATACCCAAAGGAATGGGGAGTCGGCGAGGGTGCGGGAGTTGGTGGTTCTGGAGCGAAAGCAGGCGCGAGGACGGGCAGGGCGGACGAGCTGGCGGCCGACGGGAGCGAGGACGGCGGATGCTGGAGCGCGCGAGGCGTCGAAGCAGAAGCGGTCGCGACCATGTTGTGCGTTTTTGGCCGGTAGTGAGACCGCTGGGGCGAAAAGGAGTGGCCAGGTAAGGGAAATTGGGGCCAGAGAAGGTCACGATGTGGAAGAACGCAGATGAAGTAGTGGTGTTTGGAGCCAGGTCTGTTTCGATTCTTCGGTCCGTCAAGGTCAGGTGGCGCGGATCACATCGGATCACAGTGCTGGTCACGGGTCACAGCCCCGCGTTTGACTGTTTACATCGATCGTGCGTCATAATGATCCGATTAGATTTGAGGATTCTGGGCTCCGGAATTTATAATCTCGCGATACAGTAACTTATTAGTTTTAGATGCGAAACTATAGACGGAGCTCACTGAGAGCGGTGCTGGTTGCATATATAACGGTCGCATATGCTGCTTCAGTGTCGGCATTTTGCGATACCGCGACGGACTCTGATGCTTACACGCCGGCGACTCTACATGCCGCAACCCTCACGGACGAGGTTATGTCGACTACATCAACGCAAGAGTGTGGTGGCACTAGGGTTATTACAGACGAGATGATGCTACATGCGTTCCAGAACTGCGTCGCGGCAACTGGCGAGAAATACAACTTCACATACAGCAGCAGCAATGCATTACTCATTCAACCTCACGACATCCGACAGATAGAAGCTGGACCTTTTGATCATGAGGTTTCCACGCGAGATACTAAGGTGACGCGGTGTATTTACATGCTTTCCCATCGATTCAACGTGGCATTTAGTTCGAATGAGATGGATGAGGAGGATTTAAGAGATAGCATGCCTCTGGGACCAGGGTTTGCAGACTATGTTATGGCGCACCCACTCTCGAAGCCGAGCAAGATTGATAGTAAGCTATTGGCATCGCTTCAGCATGATCCCCATTTCCGGGTGAATTATGATGAGCTCTAGATTTTTTCGTTGACTGATATAATAAGACCTTTTTGTTAAACTTGCCTGGAGTGAGTTGTAGATGTATAAACTTTAACTGCATAAACCGGATCCACGTGACGTCGGCGGCGTTTTCACCGCCATTTTGCCATAATGATCCCGTCCAGCTTCTCTTCATATTTCATACAGACACAGCCAAAACAAACCACAAAAATGCCTAAACCGAAAGATCCACAAGAAAGTCACCCACTGCTGTCGACTCTCTCTGACTCTGCCGATCCTTCGCCAGTTTCACCGGTGAATGAGCGGGATCATGGCAGTAGCAGCAGCAAATCGACGACGACGGCGCCGGCTTTGGGACCGCCGAGAACTGGACCGCAGAGGACGTCGAAGATTGTTCAGAAGATGAAGTATTTACCTGAGCGGCCCAAGAATGATGATTCTTCAAAGCTTGCTGAAGGAGCAGGTGGGAAGGAGGAGGCGGCGGTGGTGGTGGAACGCGAGGATAGATCGAGTGCGCAAGATAGATCGAGTTCGCAGGATAGAACGACGAGGTCGGGCAGCAGTCGAGCGCGGTCGCGGTCTCATAGTCTGAGAAGAAGTAGTAGCAGTAATAGCAACAACGGACATCGAAGACCGGGAGTTGATATGCTTACGT
The DNA here is from genome assembly GCA_030568405.1 of Myxozyma monticola. Classification (NCBI taxonomy): domain Eukaryota; kingdom Fungi; phylum Ascomycota; class Lipomycetes; order Lipomycetales; family Lipomycetaceae; genus Myxozyma; species Myxozyma monticola. Next base: position 89,647 of record JAJLTV010000012.1, read on the forward strand.
CTGGGATTTACAGAGATTGCGAGATTCAGAGTCGCGCGGATCGCAAGATCTTGTCGCGCGTGACGGGGTATTGTACTGCGGGTCGGTATACTATGAAGGATCTGAACCGACATTTTGCGAATCAAGCGAGGGCGGCCGAGAGACCTGTACCAAAGGTGTTTGATGATTGCACGTATGTGGAGTACCCTCAGAAGCAATCTGGTCGCGTTCGTGCGCGGGAGGAGGAAGCTGTGGGCTCTTCGAGGACCGAGGAAGAGCTTGACGGTCGCGAGACGACGTCGTTCAAGGCATGCGGGAATGGCGAGTACACTCGAATCAACGAGAAGGGAGAGCGGGTGCAGATCGGGACAGCGCCTGCGCGGGACGTGTACATGTTTGAGTACGGAGTTGTCGTGCTTTGGGGGTTCAGTGCCGCCGACGAGCGGCGGTTTTTGCGGGAGCTTGCACCGTTTGAGTTGGAGAAGCTGGCTGCGCATGATGTGCAGATCGAGGAGATGAATTACTTTGTGACGCGGGCTGATCACTCGCGGATTTTCAACGACTTCATCGCGCTGGACGAGGATGTCGCGAGGGATTACAAGTACAAACTGAGTTTATCGCACGCGCTGGCGCAGTCGGTCAAGATCTCGCTGTACGAAGAGCTTATCGACCACACGATCACGCTGATGCAGGATATCCCGGGCGAGGTGGCCATGACGGGCAAAGTGTCGATGTCGCGCCGGCAGATCATGATGTCGATCGGCGAGCTGTTTATTCTGCGGATCAATATCAACTTGCACGGCTCGATCATCGACTCGCCGGAGCTGATGTGGACGCAGCCGGACCTGGAGCCCGCGTACAAGCTGATGCGCGGGTACATGGAGATCGGGCCGCGGGTCGGGCTGCTGAACCAGCGGCTGGAGGTGATTTCGGACCTGCTGCAGATGCTGAAGGAGCAGCTGGGGCATGTGCACGAGGAGTATCTGGAGTTTATTGTGATTATCCTGATTGCGGTGGAGATTGTGGTTGCGGTGATCAATATTGTGGTGGACATGGTAGCGGAGGGGGCCCGGTCGTGATTAAACAATAGAGTCTTACCATCTTACACCATCTTACACCGTCTGGTCTGCTCAGGGCAGCTTCGGGGTTACAAGTCTAGGGTTATAGGGTTTAAACGACAAGGGTTTGTAGGGTTTAGAGTAACAAGGGTTTATAGGGTTTAGAGTAGCAAGGGTCTGTAGGTCTACCGTCGGCTAGAGGGCGGTCGGAAAAGGCCCGGAAAGCGTCGGAAGGCTGGCGCGCCCGGGCGCGCGCCGGGAGCCGCGCCGCACGCGCCGCAGGACGGCACGTGCGGCCGGGGTTTGCGCCCCAGAACAGGGCAGCGGACGACGGGATGCGGGTCGGCAGGTCAAGTGGCCAGGAAGTGGAGGGAGGCCTCGGCAGCGCTTTATATTCCAGCCGACCTCACCGCGCGCACTTCCCGTTGCTGTCGCCCGTTCCCCCTCTACAATTCACAATCTACACCCCTACCCCCTAGCTAATTGCAATGCCTCCCCGCGACGGAAAGAAGAAGCCCACGACGGCCGTGAACCTGATTGCGGGCGGCACGGCGGGCATGTGTGAGGCGCTGTCGTGCCATCCGCTGGACACGATCAAGGTGCGCATGCAGCTGGCGACCAAGACGCCCGGCGTGGCCCGCGTGGGCTTCTTTGGCACCGCGATCAGCATCGTCAAGCGCGAGAGCTTCTTCGGGCTGTACAAGGGTCTCGGTGCCGTCATCACGGGTATCGTGCCCAAGATGGCCATCCGCTTCTCGTCGTTCGAGTTCTACAAGACCTCGCTCGCCAACAAGACCACCGGCAACACCAGCTCCACCGGTATTTTCTTCGGTATGTCTTTTCTTTATTTAATTGATGCTCCTTTGCGTTATTATCTATACTAACTGCAACAGCCGGTCTCGCTGCCGGTATCACGGAGGCCGTGCTCGTCGTGAACCCGACCGACGTCGTCAAGATCCGTCTGCAGTCCCAGCACCACTCCATGTCCGACCCCGGCGACGTGCCCAAATACCGCAACGCGGCCCACTGCGCCTACACCATCGTGCGCGAGGAAGGCATCTCGGTCCTGTACCGCGGCGTCATCCTGACCGCGCTGCGCCAGTCGACCAACCAAGCCGTCAACTTCACCGCCTACACCGAGCTCAAGGCCTACTGCGCCAAGCTGCAGCCCGAACTCACCGAACTGCCGTCGTACCAGCACATGGTCCTCGGCCTGATTTCCGGCGCGCTGGGCCCGCTGTCCAACGCGCCCATCGACACCATCAAGACCCGCATGCAGCGCGAGAAGGCGACCTCGGGTGAGGGCGCGCTGGCCCGTGTTTCGCGGATATCGAGCAACCTGATCAAGAAGGAGGGTTTCTTTGCGTTCTACAAGGGCATCACGCCGCGCGTCATGCGTGTCGCGCCCGGCCAGGCCGTCACGTTCGCCGTGTACGAGCAGGTGTCGACCTTCCTCGAGACCGTGCCGATGCTCTCGGGCCCGACCCAGGTCCTGTCCGCCGAGGACTAAATCAGCTGGTAAGCCGCGTGCGTTGGTCGCGTCGGTCGCGACGTCAAAAGCATTATTGTTGAGCACTCTGCATCTCGTCTATTGCGATTGTCTCGTTTTGGTTTGCTTGCCTGTTTTGTCTGTCTGTTCTGGTCGTTATATTAGTTGTAATGTTTTGTACACTGGGGTTTGTCTTTGGCATCGTTCTGCATTGGTCAATGAATCCTTCATTTTATCTTTCTCCTTTCTCATCTACACAGTTCCCACTCGTATCGCTATCTATTCTACTATCGTGACAATCGCGACTTCTCTATCGTGACTTCTGAGCTATCCCCGACAATGCACTCATCCGATCGTCCGCCTCCCGAAGGCCGCTCGTCCCGGTTCCGACGCCGGACAGCCCACAAAAACACCCCACCTCCATTCGCCGGCTCTTCTTGGCCAATTGCACTACTCCTCTTTAACACCAAAATCTCAACTATCCTGACCACAACTACTGCTACTATAGTAACTGCTACCAGTCTAAGTACTACTCTCTCGAGCTATCACTTCAATTAAACTCGGCCGCAATGCGGGGCCTGCGGCTCACCCCCGCGTCACGTGCCGGTTTCCTCCGCACCTCCGCGAAATCCCGAAGTCGTCCGTATTCGGCAGTTTGTGTTCATTTCGATATTTATTCCAGTTTGCGGAAGAAGTACAAGTTATTTGTTCCGAAGCTGTTCTAAAGTGATACTTCAAGCGTAAACTGCAAATATCAAAGAAAACAGGCAAGTTCCCCGCGGAAACGCGTCGGCGTCGGATAATCGTGGCCGGCCAATCAGCGCACGAATAGGCAGTGCCTTCGAATATAATATAGCCGGCCGCGACTGGCCGAGCTAACCGTGACATTTCTGGGCTTATAGCCAGCCAGCCAACCTCACTTGTAGTGCTTCTATAAGCAAGCTCGCTCTAGATTCTGTTGCTCCGGTGCTTGTCCGAGATTCTTGAATTCTTTATTTACAGGCCAATCAATAATATCCAATCAATTGACATCCCGGGCAAGACACAGCGTCGCGTTCGTCCCTCCAAACCCCGAACTATTCGACAACGCGTACCGGACCTCCCTCTCCTGCGCCGTATTCGGCACATAATTACACACAAACTCCCCGGACTCGTCATCCACATTCTGCAAATTGATAGTCGGCGGGAGCACGCCCTCCCTCATCGCCAGAATCGTGAAAATCGTCTCCACCGCGCCCGCGGCGCCCAGTAAATGTCCCGTCGCGCCCTTCGTGCTCGAGATGTTGATTTCATATGCTCGGGTCATTTTGACTCCGTGCTGGGAATCGTCGATCCCGTCAAGTAATAATCTCCGAACAGCGTGGTTCTCTGCCGCGTCGCCTTGCTGCGTCGACGTGGCGTGCGCATTGATGTAATCAATCTCTCGCGGCTCAATCCCAGCCTGTCTGATCGCGCTCTTCATCGACCTTAGAATCCCATCACCCATAGGCGGCGGCGCGGTGATATGATACGCGTCCCCAGACAACCCGTATCCCACAATCTCACCATAAATCCTCGCCCCGCGATTCCGGGCATGTTCAAGTTCCTCAAGCACAACCGCACCGGCACCTTCACCCATCACGAACCCGCCGCGATCACGATCAAACGGTCGCGAAGCAGCACTCGGAGTGTGGTTGAACGCGGTCGATAAGCTTTTAGCTCTGGCGAACCCGGCTAGCGCGTATGGTGATATGCATCCCTCTGCGCCGCCGGCGACCATGACGTCTGCGTCGTTGAAAAGAATGAAGCGAGACGCGTCGCCGATGGAGTGGAGACCGGTTGTGCAGGCGGTGGTCGCGGAATGGTTTGGGCCTTTGAAGCCGTATTTCATGGAAATGAAACCGACGGCCATGTTGAGAAGCATTCGGGGGACCATTAGTGGTGATACTTTGCGATATCCCTAGTCTTGTTAGCACCAAATCAGATCAGAACAAAAAAATCACGAGCACACATACATCTTTGTCGAACGACAACACGCTGTCATATGTATCGTCAATACCACCAATCCCAGTGCCGATACAAACACCCTGATATCTATTAGCCATCCAGAATCAACCACGTTTCAGAAAAACATTTAATATCCGTACCGTCCGTTCCTTCGCATGCTCCGTATCCGCAACATACTTTGCATCCCGCAGCGCCTGCTCCGCAACCGCCATAGCAAACTGCGCGTACCTTCCCATCCTCCTCTCATCCTATTTCCAAATCAGTTTCGCACTTCAAACTCTTCCCAAATCTTGTGCAAAAAGGAGATCATACCCCGCGCTGAATCCATTCCGTAGAATCCCACTGCCCATTCTCGACCCCTCCAGGTCCACCAGGCACGAACCCGGCAACTTGACTCGGAATCGATGCGTACTTTTCGTTACCGCGGTCAAGTGTACTCACAATCCCAGAGTCTCCTGCAATAAGCCTGTTCCATGATTGCCGTACGCCTATAATTTGTAATAAATCAAGTCAGCCAATTTTTTCTACCCTGGAGAAATCAAAACTGAACGAACCGACTCCAAGCGGCGTCACCAGACCTAGGCCAGTAACAACAACCCTTCTCGCCATTTTTTTCATAGATATATTCTAGCTATTCAACCAACAATTCTAGTTTAACCAATTCCATGTAAGCATGACGATGTCCAGCAACCCGACCCAGCGAGAGCTCTCCCTGATCGCGATCTAAAAATTAAATAAAAAAATAAATTAAAATAATAAAGTTTTGATGTGTGCGGCGCAGCTCATCGCGCGGCTCAAAAAATCGAGAATTCGTGCTCGAGAGCGCTCGAAGGACCTCGAATGCTCCTCGAGAATCTCGAATTATCGAGGTTCTTCGAAGCTCAAACGTCCCGCGGCGTATCGGCCTGCGGGGCAACTGAGCTCCGCGGGGTTAGTCTTAGTATGAACTGTTACTCATATATTGATCGGTAATCAGCTTGGTTCTTACGGGTATAAAGGGAGAGCTAGTTCCCTCCCTCTCTTCTCTTGCTATCCTCATCCGACACTGCTCTCTTCTCTTCGAGATCTACTACTACTCTCTCACTCCAACCTTCAACTCCTACTTTTTCGCCCTCTACAAGCAATGTCTACCGCCTACACTTTCCAGGGCCCTGGCTTCTTCGAGATCTTTGATACATTCAACAGCGAACTCGCCTGCCACTACGGCCGCCCCTCGTCATCGCAGTGCCCCGCGGCTCGTCGTTCCCCCAAGTCCACCACGAAGCCCGCAAGCGCTCCTTCCGCCGCCAGCGCACCTTATACGCCAGCTAGGCCGTCTACCTCTCGCAATGTTGTCAACTTTGTCCCCGCGATTGACGTTTTGAGGTTGATTCCTCGTTCATCGTCCACGCTTCCCTTCCAGGTGCGTCCCCGGCTGGAGTCAACGTCGATTACGAGCCCAGGACCAACGAAGTCGTCCTAACCGGCGAAATCACGCGTCCGTCCTCCATCCCATCGGACGCCGCTGCTTTTTCGTCAATATTACGAGTCGGAGAAAGGCGCGTTGGCAGGTTCGAGCGTCGCATCCGATTAGGTCCTTCTTCTACCAAAATCGTATCTGATGGAATCACTGCCAAGCTCGTTAACGGCGTGCTTGAAGTTGTTATCCCCAAGGTTGTTGCGGAACAACAGCCTCCTAGACGGAAGATTTCGATTGAAACGGTTGCGAATCCGAGTGATGACTGGATTGACGCTGCGGCGGATACGCCTTCGGTATCGTCTACTGAGAGTGTCGAGGCTGAGAAGCTTGATTGATATTTTTAGATTTGGCTGGTGTTAAATTGGCTCACGGTCTCACTTTATGGTCGGATGGGTAATAGACTTACAGTCATGGATTTCTGCACATTTTGTGGTTTGTTTTTGGTAATAATTATGAAGAAAGGCATTAGTCATAAAAATGATACAAAGCACGTAGCTCCAACAATCCAGTTCAGCAGCCGCAAACAAACACTCGGCGCTTAGAAAAATATCTACAAAATAGCAACAACAAAACATTGCCGCACTTACTATTGACAAATAGTAAAAACAAAACATAGCCGTGCTTACTACTGGCTGCTAAGAGCACCAGCCATGGACTGCCAGTACTCCCGAGACACGTAGGTCTTGATCTCCTCCTTTGTCACCCAGACGAAGTCAGTGGCTCCGGAGCCCTTTTGAATCTGGGCCTGGCCGTTGAAAATGCGTGACTTCAAGTAGAACACCTGGCAGGTCTGTTAGTATTGATACCCAGTCAATATTCAAAAATCTAATAAATACCTTTTCTCCCTTGACGGTCGCTGAGGCGTCTTCGTATTTCAGCTTATACAAAGCCGCAGGCGCGTTCGATACAAGCCAAGTATTCATGTCCTCACCGCAAACCTGAGCCAACGACCGTTCCGCAGCACCATCCAAAGTCTCCTCCGGCATCAATTCCGTAGACGGGAATACCCATTCACTACCGTCCTTCACCAGCAGATACAAAGTTCTGTCCAACTTCCGCTCGAGGCTGTGCACGTCATTCGCTTCGTCTGCAGCAGTTTGCCGCGGGTTCGGGACAATCTTTGCGTATATCCTCGCCGACTCCTCTGTTTCCCGCTCCACCTCACGCTCCGGGAAGTTCACCTGCTGCTTCTCGTTCCGGTTCCGGTTAAACTGCACATCAGGGTCGCTCGGGTCCAACGTCGGCTGCACGGCCGAGAACTCACTTTCAGCAAGCGTCCCCTTGTGGTAATAAAACCAATGCGGGAACGTCCAGCTCAGGCGCTTGTAAATCTCAGACTGGTAGTTGTAATACGCTTTATCGAACGGCGTCAGCTCGGGCGTAACAATCGGCGGCCGGCTTAGTATCAGTCCTGACTTGATCTTATACTCTGATACCGCTCCCGAGCTTTCGGACGGAGCTGCTGCAACTGCTGCACTAGCTAATGACCGTCCATGTGCCGGCGCAACAACTGAAATCCGTCCTGGTTTACGATGTTAGCATATTTGCACGCGACAAAACTAGGACCCCAGTGAGAGAACACAAGCTTACCCAGCACGCTTTCGCATTGCAACCGAATCGGTCGCGAGATCCTTCGTGACGACATTTTTTTTCTGTCTCTCTATTCCGACTCGACTCCACGGAATTGCGAGTGGAAATTGTGGTGGAAACTGCTGTATATCGGGTCAATAAAAAATTCGTTAAGCCTGCAACTACGAGAATTCAATAAGCCAAATTAGCGCAGCGAAATTGGATTCGGTGACTAAAGATGGCCACTTATTACCCTTACCCTCGTGTTTACATGGCCCCCGGCGCACCCCCTGAGCCATCCAAGGCTAGAACTGCGACCATATCGATCATAAAAGGTGCAAATCCTGAAAAGAGCATCTACTTATATCATTACTTGGCTGTGCGACTTTTCTTTCCAGCTATGTGCTGGTGTTGTACAGAGACGAGGCGTTTCAGAGCTCTTCTCATGGTCAGAGTCTGATACGCAGGCTAACAGAACGAGAATCTAGTGCGCGAACGGACTTCCAGAACTTACTTGCAGACGTTTAACGGACTTTGTCGTTGCCATTTACTTCTTGTGTGCTGTGCTGCTATGTCGTTTGCTCCGGTGACGCGAATCAGCTTACAACAAGCGCGCAACGCGACGGTATGTTTTGTATGGTCGTTGTGTTTTGTTTACGTCGTTCGATGGCAATTACAGCGATGCTACAAATACTATTCCCTTCTGATACCTCTACTTGGGGATGTTGCTATTCGCTCCTGGACTTATCGTCGCATAAACACGGTTAACGCGCAGCGCGGCTCGCAGTCTTGAGGGCGGCGGGCTGCTCTCGTTTCGTGCGACGCGACGAGCAGCGGCGATGGTCTCTGCGCGTCGCGCGTGCCGCGCGCGTCTCGCGAGGTCTGTACGACCCTGATCTCGCGCGTCTGGCGCTGTATCAGTTTCTGGTTTCTTCAGCACTTTCTGGACGTCGTTAGGCTACCTTTCCGACAGCTCTGTTTATACCAAACGTCAGTGATTATATTGCGAGAATGGGATTCAGGAATTTGAAAGCGAAAATCAAGAGTTTGCTAGCTAAGAAGGTACGTGTATATGCTTTGTTTGGCTTGAGAGACTGATTGTATAGTGCTAACTTGGCAGAATGCTGTCGCCACGCCCATGGAGCAGGTGGTCAAGCCCGACCCAGGACCGTGCTATTTGACATTGGAGGAAGACAAAGCCCAGCTTCGTCTTTACAAGAATGTTCCGGCAGCAATGACCGATGTGCTTTACGGAAGCAAGACGGAGTATGCGTGCTCGCTGAACTCGATCCAGCCGCCTATCACTCAACGACTCCGTTATGTTCTTCGTCCGCTCACGTCTGTTGGTTTACGACCCTCGCCTCCTGTTCATGAAGCTGTAGTTGCATCTTCGAGTACTGCTGTTTTGCCTGATCAACACAAGTACACGGGCACCTATAGCATCCATACTCAGTCTCTCAATTTTGAGTTCCCATCTGCCGACGAGACGTTTCGTCCGTTTGATCCCGAGATTGTCAGCGAGACCGCAAACTACGGCAACACGGGCAAGATGAACGCCGACAAGGAGAAGCCAGATGAGCTTTACGTTGGCGGTGATATTGTCGATGACTCGCTAGCTAGCTCGCGGCCGTACAGGTCCGAGTATCGCGAGCTCCAACGTCGTGTTTTTGATCGCCATTATCTTGGAGACTGCTTGATGGTTAAGTCTGATAAGTTGAATATGATGGGCGAATACTATAACGAAGCCGAAGTTCGTTGGGAACGAGCTGTGGAGAGGTTCCGGAATAGCTCCGGCGTAGCTAGACCCATTTCGATTCGACCCTTCACGACAGATCTAGGACAGAAAGCTTTTGCTAAGATGAAGCCCTATATGCACGAATTCTCCGACATCTGCTCTTATTGCTACGAACAACTCGCCGTCTTTTCCGACTTTGACACGCTTCGAACCGAGATCGAGAGAGCAAAGACAATGTACTCGTCCCTCGACGCTCCCGATTACCGCGCCCTTCTCGAATCCGTTATCGACGAAATGGCTGGCCGTCGTCAGGCCCTGATTTCGGAAAATGCTATTGAAGAAGGCTGCAAGAACCGTCCTCGGACACCCGATCAATACGAACTATCCCCCGTCACGCGTGTCTGGAGCGAGGATCGGATCCAGCGCCATTGGAAGAAATACCGCAAATGGCGCGAGCTTCGTGTATGGTTTATCCGGAAAGTCCATAAAGCGCTTGAACGGCCCCGGATCTTTGATAAATCGTATTTACGTCGCAAGTGGCGATATTTTCTCACGGGATTCGAGTTGAGCTATTATTATCCGATTACATCTTAACTTGTAATCAAAGGCCGTGTTGCATTTGCGTTGTGTTTAGGGCGTTCGGTGTTAAATTATCGGCGTTTCGTTGGCTAGATGTTGCTGGATTGTTTTTGTATTGTAATGCTACGATAAGTCGAGTCGAGAGTGAAAGACAAAAAGGAGGGGAGTTCCCGGGGAAACTCGGATGTTATAGGAGACTCGAGTTGCTGTATTTACTGTCAAGTTGGCTCTGTTTGCCTGTAATCTACGTAGGCGAAATTTACGCACATGGCTTTGAATAAATAACAAGGAAACAAGATTGCGTGATAAAATATATTGTACAAGGTCCCAATGCCATCCCAAATTCTATAAATGCCTGCCCATTTCTCTGTTCACGTCCGCAACACATGCTTCGCGCACATATCCTTCTTAGTCAACAGTCCTACCAGCTTTCCCTTTTTCGTAAGCAGCATGTACCGCAGTCCCTAAACAGTTCAAATTAGTAACCTAACATAAAATCTTGCGTCAATTAGCTGGTACTTACCAATCTCTGGAACATAGTCGTCGCTAACAAAACCGAACTCCGAGACGAGAGCGTAGTCGGAGTCTGATCAATCAGCTGTCGCATATCAACATACGGACCCACGCCGCTCGGAACGGTCCCGCTCAGGAAACAGGGAGTCCATTCCGAAAACCTAGGCGCTGATTTCGCTTGTTGTAACGCATATCTGAGTTCGTTGCGCGCAAGATATCCAAGTAGCGTGTTATCAGTCGTACTAGCAACGACCGGAAATCCCTTAAAGTCTTTCGATGCAATAAGCTCTTCTAGGTACCCCATGGTGCAGCCAGCTGCCGGTAGTACAACGAGCTTATCTGCCTCTGTCATAATTTCGTCAACCGTGAGATCCGCGATTGGTACACCGTCGTTGTTGTTTAGATAAGGATACCCGCGGAATTGAATCCAACTTTCGTAAATTCCATTCCGATCAAACGCGTCTCCGGTCCATTTCGCAACCATCACTGAGATCATGATCGGAAGCGCGTATGCCAGTGCACCGGTTAACTCAAACATGATAACAACGAGAGACACAGTCATCCGAGTCGCTCCACCAAGCGACGCAGCGGCGCCCGCAATAGCGTAGACAGCGGGCGTCACGCATGTTGTTTCCGGTGAGCAGGTATCAAACATGAAAAATCCGGGGTACTTTTCCTGCCAGCTTTGCATCAAGATTCCCATCGCACGGCCGTAACAAGCACCGATTACCATCGACGGCATCATGATTCCCGACGGAATGTTGGTTCCAAATGTGTATGCTGAAAATCCAAACCCAATCACGCTGGCTAAGAGCAAGAGCCACACCACTCCGGAAGCAGAATCGGAGTTGCATAGCAACGAAGTGGAGTCTTCGCTGCAATCTTGAAATAATTCGGCCGCTAATCTGACGTTCTGCAGTCTGGAGAACGGATCAGGAAAGTTGATTAATGCTGTGACGACACTCAAAATAGCCACTTCTGCTAAAGGGTGATTAAACGCTTTGCTTCGCGATCGCCAACGAGCAATGCTCATATTTAGCTTGATAAATAATGCTCCCAGTACACCCTACGACTCGTCAGTTCAATTCAAATCACAATAGGTATCATGCGTCTTACCCCAATAACTCCTAGTAGTATTATCGGAAAAATCTCAAATCGGTGGAACAGCCGGTTATCAGTCACCTGGAAGATAACCAGCTTACCGGTTCGGAATGGATTCGCTAGCTGGAGAGACACCGACGCCGTCATTGCACATACAAAACTCTGCCACAGTGTCTTATCGGGAAAGTAATATGAGATTTGCTTTAAAGGAAGTCAGCAAAAAAGATAACTCTCCAAAACAGGCAGAAATATTAGACTCACTTCAAGACTGTACAAGACACCTCCGACGGGTGCGCCAAAGGCGACCGCGATTCCGGCTGCTGCTGCTGCAGAATAAATCTCACGTTTCCGAGCTATAAGAATGTTAAAATGAAAGATCAAGAGTCAAACAAATCAATCATGCTGCAAATACCTTCATTTCGTCTTAACGCGGACGACAATCTCGTAGCCAGATTAGCGCAACAGCATGCGATATGCACAAGCGGCTCCTCCCCACCAAACCACAAGCCAGACGCAGAAGCAAGACAAAGAGAACATGATTTGATGGTCAAAGTCCAAAATCCCATAAATCCCTTGATGATAAAGCCACCGAGAATAGTTTTGATTTCCGGAATGCCGCTGTGGCTCGCATATGGCGCGTATTGTAGCACAAGGAACGTCGCAGCAGATCCAAACAAAAGAGCAAAGCCAATTTGAAATATGTAGTTGACTATATAACTACCCGCTCCAGATGCGTGTAGTGCAGTACCCCATGGGACCCAGTTGTCGCAGGTCACTAGCAAGTGTGTCAGCTAGAAAATCGAAACTCATTACTCAATAGAACACACTCACATTCCTCGCCCCAACAACAGAATTCTTGGCTGAGATAGAACCCAGACTTGCAATATCCCAGTCTGATATCAGCAAGCCAATTCACAGCCATGTCAATTTCAGCTGTAATCAGCCCGACGGAGATTCCCGTAACAATCAAAATCAGCCAAAGTTGAGCAGAGTCCGAGATCCAAGATTTCGACGTTCCGGCGCGCAACCGCTCTTTCCGGTACTCGTTCATCCAGTCAATAGTCGACATATTCTCGTAGCCAACGCTACTTCCTCGGTTAAAACTGAAGTCCGGGAGACCTTTCGCTGTCGACGAGCTCTCCATACTGAATCTGTTTACCGGTGTGAAAGGAGTGCTCGATTCTGTTGTCCATGACTGCATTGCTGGCCTACTAGAGCTTGCTGGCGGCTGTAAGAGATTCTCCGAGAATTGAGATTCCTGATGCGGAGTCGGTGAAGAAACCGGAGCAGGAACAAGAGCTGGTAATGTGCTCTCGACAGCCTCGGACATGCCAAGATCACCACCGGGTGGGCTGTGTGTTAAAACGTTAGTATTTACACCAGTCCGCTAATCATTAATCAAATACCTTATCGGCTCAGACAGTTCAGGCTTCCTATCCGGCCATGGATTTGCCGCAAGATCAGCCTCTGAATAGCCATACTGTTCATCTAGACCTCCGTGCGTCCCGTATGGCCCTTCAAAATCAAACGACGACCCGCGCGACGTCGTCGGAGTGGCCAACGAGTCATCTGTCGGAAAACCCGTGTATGCAGCCATATAAATTTTGAAAATATAGAGCCAATTGTATTACATTGATCATCTGTCGTGAGATGCTGATTAGTTGTACATGCTTAGGCGCGTGTGCATCCTCGAGCCCATCTCAAAATTCAAGGTCACGTGCATTGCGCGCGTTCAGAATCTGGCTAATAAAACCTGAGGATCAGTTGTTCAATTATCATATTGGCAATTCGCCATCCGTATTCCGTCCATTGATCTACGAGTCTTGGGGTTGTGAACTGGCCTGCAGGCTTACTGGACGTCTGGACGGCCCACGTTGGTCGCGACTCGCGATGTAGCCATCGTAGTCGGCCGATGTCGCGATGTAACCCTCAGACGCGACGTAGGTGATGGTGAAGACAGACGCGTCATTCATGGAGTCGAACGGCAGAAGCGATTTGTGAGGCAAGGACCGTGGATTGACCGCAACGTCTGCAAGTAAGACCTGGTGGACGATGAAACAATGATCGTATGCTACGTACGCAGAGAACTTGGTAAAACTAACAATCAAATAGTACACTAACTAGCTAGGGACAAATATCAAACTCATTACAACATTGCAATTTGCGCGATCAACAATTTAACAGTAAACATAAACAATAACCTTCATAGAAAACCTTCCCTCTATCGACAATTCGTCGGTCGTCACTTCATTCTCGTAACATACATACATACATACACGCCTATTCTACACCTCTATTCGATCAACCCCGGCGCCTTTTGACGCACAATTGACCGGCATACGCCCTGAGTGATGAGGAGTCCCCACTATTGAAAACACGTTAGTAAACATGCACCGTAACATAAACAGTAGCAAAGGCAGAAAGAAAAAACTTACAGGATGCGGCCGATGACATAGCAACCTCTCAAACACCACTCGCGCAATCTGCTCCTGAATATCCATCTTTTGGGCACCCGTCGCAATCGAGCCATACAAGTGGCTCACCAACGACGTGAAGAAAAACGTATGGCTGTTGGGATATCGGAGATGGTTCGCCACAGCACTGATCAAGAAGAATCGTCTCTCAGGATTAAGCTCCAACAGTAAATTCGTCAAGAACGTAACGTGGTTCGTGCTGGAGTTGAACACAGCCGGACCGCTGCTCCCCGCTAACGATTCGTGCATTTCAGCAACTGCCTGCATACCCGCATAGAGCACAAGCGCATTCATGGCAACCATGTTTGTCGAAACTGAGCTAAATCCCAATCCAATTTCCGTTCTCGGCTTCGTCGTCAACTCGGCAATCAACGGCTTCAGCGAGATGCTACCGGCATTAGACGACCGCAGGTACGCGTCAACAAACTTGCGAATCCCAAACTTCTGCAAATCTGCACTAGGATCGCGAGCGATAATGGGATCTTGCCGGCTTTCCTGCAGATTCTCAATCTTGAATCCCGGTGCAAACGGATCCGGAAGCGACATATTCTGCGGGAATGCACTCAGAATCAGATTTCGAAGCTGAATGCAGCTGATAGGAACGGCGTTGCACAACGTGTAATGGTACTGAGCCAGAAATTCTGGAAGATCATGCAGCAGCACCAACACGATCCGCAGAGTGCCCTTGTAGATAAACCGAATGCTGTCTGGCAGCTCAGTTCCAACCATATGCACGCTGATGAATTTCAACAGCAACTCCATCAGATCCACGAACTGACCCCATCCCTTCTTGTCATCCAACTGCAAGATCTTGGGCATGAACATGCGATGTGAGATAAGCGTCATCCAAGCAAAAGTGAATCCAGGGAACGCCAGAGGCTGCAAAGCTTTGAAAATCTCCGCCATGAGCTCATAGAAATCTTCCTGGTACTCGTTGTGGGGCTCTTCGATATCAACCCACTCGCACAAAATGCTCGAAAACAGACGGAAAAACGGCTGGCCGTTAAAATTCTCAGCCTGAGTCTCGTGCACTTGAGCAAACACAAGACAAAGAACGCCCATGATACCGCGAAGGTATTGGATCTTAGTCGTCGACTCGTTCTCCTCGTGGATTTTGAACAGCATAATCACAAGCTTGGCCAGCGCATCAACAGCAATCACGCCTTCTTTGGAAACCGCATTACTGTTCATCAATCGAATCTGCAAATCCTTGGCATACGCATCCAGACAAAAGTCCATCGCAGACCGGAAAAACACACCCAAGTACTTTGTGTCGTCCAACAGACCCTTTTCAGCCATCTGGAAAATGAAGACATATAGCAACTTCTCACTTTGAGCAGGATGCTGATTCAACCGAACCCACTCATTGAAGATATACCGCATCAACTCCTTATCCGTCACGTCACCGCCCTCGAGTGTCGGCAATGCCGCATTCTCAAGTGCGCGGATTAACTGCAGCGCGATCGGCTCGGGCTGGGGATCGGATGCCAGCATCTCCATCGCTTCCAGACATTGCGAGAAATCTGCCCGCAGAGCACACGGAGACTCGCCAAGAAGAGCTTCATGAATCAAGTTCGCAATAAACTCGATCGCAGGACGATGACGAGCATTCAATAACTTGGCCAGATTCACATCAAGTTCCTGAGGATGTACCAAGCCCATGCGCATCAGCGTAATCATAACCGGAACGTTGAACTTCCGCTAAAATGTTGTTAGCCTTTCTCTCCCAGTTCAACAAAAAAATTTCGGTCATACCTCATCTTCGGAGTGGATCAACCACAAAACAACCTCCTTCGACGTCGCAACAGAAAGGTCGCACAAACGAGCAAGCAGGAATCCGAGAGTTTCACGTGCCAGTTGAGAATCAGCGATTGTGAACAAAACGCTAACAGTCAACTGAGAAGTCTTCAGGATGACCTGATCACGAACTGGGCTTCTGTTTGCCGCCGAAAGAATCGAGTTCACCATAGCCTTTATCCGGCTGTCCGGAGGTAGCAGCTCAAACGTGCTATCGGGCACTTCCTTGATTGCTTTCAACGCAGCATCAATAGCAGTCTACAAATTAGTATATAAGCTTCAAGTCACAAATATCTGGAGTCTTTAACATACCTGCATGGACATCACTGTTTGATCGACAGCAGAAGCTTTGTTGGTTGCAGCAAGACGGTTCATATCATCACCCGCGAGCGGACCAGCACCCTGAGTCGTATGAAGATCAAGCTGATGCGGCTGCTGTTGCTGTGCTGCAAGTTGCTGCTGAACCTGCTGTTGCTTCTGCTGCTGTGCTTGCTGTTGTGTCGCCTGCGCTTGTTGCTGCTGCTGCTGAAGTAAAGGAAGGAGTCTCTGCTGTTGGCCGTGCTGCGGCATCTGAATCGGCTGCTGCAATCCAACCTGGCCCTGAGGCAAGATGTGCTGAGGTTGAGGCTGTTGGGTCTGCGATTGTCCAATACCAGGCGAATTGTAATCGCCATTGAAATCACCAGTATGCAATCCATCAGGACCCAATCCACCCAACTTGTACTTTCCAAATTCCTCGTACACCAAAAACTGCTGTCTAGTCAATCCAGGTGGCTTAAGTCTGAACGGATCCGGAAGTTGCAAAGCATAGCGGGACGCCGCAGGATCGATGAATGGTTGCCCAGGACGCAGTTCGCGATGACGCCTCCGCACAGCGTACGCAGGCGCCAAAATCTCATCAACGTCCGAGATTGCCTTGTCGACAGCCGCTTTCTGAATCACCGCGCAAGCTGAATCCAGATGCTCGTTAATTGTCGCGTTCAGGACTTCCGGACTAAACGTAGACTCCGGATAACCGCTGGAGACAAGCATTGCCCGTAAATTATTGCCAATGTTAAGACGCAGCGGCTCCTTGCAAGTAACCAACGCCAAGCTACTGGCAAGATGAAGCGCCATATTGTGTGCAGCCTTGCGCAGCTTCTCATCGTCACCTTCCAACGCGAAATCCT
The DNA here is from genome assembly GCA_030568405.1 of Myxozyma monticola. NCBI lineage: Eukaryota > Fungi > Ascomycota > Lipomycetes > Lipomycetales > Lipomycetaceae > Myxozyma > Myxozyma monticola. The sequence continues at coordinate 106,555 of JAJLTV010000012.1, forward strand.
TCGTGATCAGCTCCTTTGTCGCAATCTGAGCAATCGTGTCCGAACGCTCCACGACGGGGGTAATAAGGTCACGAATAGACTTCTCAAGTGCAGCTTGCAGGATCTTCTTCAACGCAGGATGAGTGGTCAGCGCACTGCTAACAGCAATCTGGGGATAATTGACTGCAAGTGTGGGCGTTCCGGCATTGTTGTCTTCCTGCGTCCGAATCGCTGTACGATCCATTCCTCTTCCGTACCCGGCGAGAGAAAGTCTGTCAAACTCATTATTCATCTCCAACTCTCCAGGAAGAGCCTGATCAAGCAGATCATTCTTCAGCGGCCTGTCCCTGATCAGAGTCGATGGCTCAAGTTCAGAAATCTCTAGACCCAAGTTCTTGCACAAAACCTCAATCTCAAACTTAAGATTGAGCTTCAATTCTGCAAACTGGTACAGTTCCACCATCAACTTCAGGATTCCCATTAACCAGGGGTTCGGCGGCTTGAAAATCTTAGACTTTGCAGACTGCTCAAGAACCTTACACGTAAAAGGAAGAACCACAATCAACCTATTCGTATCAAATCCTTCAATCAGAAGATCTTTAAATGAGATATTCTTGTGCTTGATGGGCTTGTTTCGTGCAATTGTCAAGATTCCGAGCCAGCCTCCCAAGTTTTTCAGTCTTCCACGCTCCGTAGAAGACAGAATCGTCTCCTGAGAGTTCAAAAGCGCAATAATGCTGGCGTAGGTGTTGTACAGAATTTGTCGGTTCAAGTGATCATCATCCACACGGTCCAACATCTGAATATACAAATCATGGTAGTTTGGCTCCTGCTTGGCTCTCGTATCGACCAGATAGTTGGCAAACCAAGAATGATAACGATCATCCAACAAAACCCTCAAATCCACTGATTTCTGATCGATATTGCTCGGCGCGACGTTATTGACAATGAACAGAACCTTATCCTGAACATCCTCATCAGGATCATCAAAGGACGCCTCGGTAGGCGAGGATGAGTCAAGATGAAGAGCTCTGAATGGCATCGGAAGTGGAGCAACGGAATCTTCTCCGAGATTCAAATCCGGTTGCTCGGCACTACCGTCAGGCTTTGCGATCGTTCTCAGCTTCGCGATAAGCTGAGGCTGAACCGCCTCCAAAGACTGAATTTGAAGCAACAAACTGCAGTAATGCGGGAACGTGTCAAGCCGCGGCTGGAACTGCATCAAAGCCTGAAGACCAAATTTGAACATCTTCGCATCTGGCGGCTCCTTCAGTGCTTCCAACACAAACCGAAGCGCTACAGCCAAAGGCATATCTTCAATCAAATGAAATTGAATAATAGAGCCAAATAACACAGCAGTCGTCGCAAGTGCAGGAAGAGGATAATCCGGAAAGAATCTATACTCATCGAAAAGCGAATGAACCATGCATGCAAAAATATCTTGTTCCCCGGGATCTTCAGAAACGCGCAGTTGCTGTAAGAGAGTGATAACATCGCTGATTGACATTTCTTGTTCGTACATCCGCTGATAGTAGAACTTCATCTGTTTCTCAATCTCAGCCGAAAATCCGGTCGTGTCGCTGTTTGCTAAAACCGCATGATCGTGACCACGACCAAGGTTGATGAGGCGGGGATAAGTCTGGATGCACTTGGCTTGGACATGTTCCCACTTATCCAAATATTCGAGCGAGATCGTCCTGGAATAATGTTAGAACCAGTCAAAGAAAATCAAGAGCCCAAATAACTTACTCAGACAGCAACACGTGCAGCAAACCATGCACGACCTGCACATGAAGCGGCAACGAGTCCGATTGTTCCGGCAGTTGAGCATCCTGCTGTTGCTGCTGCTGTTGTAATGCATATTCAGTGCTAGACTTTGCATCGAGGAAATTGAGGATTTCCACAACGTAGCCTTGCAAGTCGAACGCAAGAGCATTATCCAGAAACTCCGACAGCGAATACTTTCCACAACGAGCCAAGTACGCAAACACGTCAAGCGTGAAATAATACGGCTTGAAGTGGACCAACTCCGAATAAAGTTCGGGATCATTGATTTCGTTGGCCAGATTAATCACGACATTCCGGTCATATTGTAAATCATCGATCGAGGCGCGCACGCCATCTCCCATCTGGGAAATCATATTCATAATAGTCTCCATCGGATGCAACACTACTACAGCATGCTGTTCAATAGCCGCTGCAACTGTGGGGGGAAGAGAGGCGTCTGAATAGCGTGCCTTGACTGCTGCGAGAAGCGCTGCAACTTTTTCTGCGTCGAAGAACGGAGGAACTGGGTCTTGAGTGTACTGGTCTATAATTCGCACGATACGCTCGTCAGTAAGAGCTTCCGCAAGCTTCGATTTATCGGCAACTGTCGCAATGAATCCGTCAAAAGTCTCGGAAAGAATTGTCAGAGCTGAATCAGCAAGTTAGTTAGGTTATACTTCTACTGTGTTTCAAGATAAACAAAAGGCCCACCTTGGGTCTGTAACTCGCTATTCGAAGACGATTTCACACTCAAGCACAAGACTGATCTGTGAAATGGATCGATTTGCAGAGCGTCGAAGAATGATCGTAGCTGAAAGTTCTTAAAGGCGTCGTTATCCGGAGTCGCAATCGAATCCGCAAACTTGTGAGATAAAGACGGATCGGATGATAAAATCTTTAGTTCATCGATCAACAATCGCTTCACTGATGGATTCTCTTGAGGCCTCGTTGGCAGTAGAGAAAACACAATCGAGACCAATCGTCGAAAATACTTCTGGTAAACCTCAGGGCCGTTTTGCTCACAAAGCTATCAATCCGTCAGCAATCGTAACAAGACAAACGATTGATAAAAAAAACAATTGCAATTACCTGTCTAATCTGCTTAACTGTAGTGTCCCACTTGTCCTCTTTGATCGTAGAGACCAGAACAACAATCTGGGCACCAACAATCTTAGACAGCTCGGTAGGCCGACCACTGTTTCCAGACGCCAGAGCTGAGTAGTTTGAGCTTCCTCCTCCAACACCACCGGAGTTTCCCGAAAATCCAGAAGACGAAAGCGGAGTAGTGCTAGCCGCCGACTGCTGCTGTTGCCGCTTCGAGGGCGACGCCGTGCTCGAGATCGACGGCGTTGTTGAAGTCACAGGCGACCCTGCAGAGAACGATTGGAATGAATGAAGGAAGAAAGGGGGGCGTCGGATCGAGATTTGTGAGAACAATCAGGATCGCAAGCCGACAGTGTTACACCAATGCGTAAATATTAAGGGATTGATCGCGAGAGAGATTTGCAGCGCACCCGCGGATTCCATCGAAGTCACGTTTTGACTCCTTAAAATCGATTTAATTTTTATTTTGCAATTTAAGTTCGCGGCCGACTTAAAAGTACACGTGACTGAAAGCACTAGCTCGAAATAGGCATCATGTAAACATCGCCCGGTCTACTTCACCATCGTCCCCGTCCGAATCAAAACAGAGCCGCACGCCTCGCCACGGCACACTATAAAAAGCCCCCGTCGCGCCCGTCCGCTCTCTTCCCGCTCTCCACTCGGCTTCTCAGCAGCCCCCCGACCCCGAGCGGCATGGACGACGACGGCGGCTTCCCAGGACCGGATTTCAGTCTCAGCAAAGTCCACGCGCTCTGGCCCGACAGTCTTGCAACGCCGAACAGCCAGCGACGAGGTATAACGCAGCTACTAGCCATGAGCGCGTGGATCAGCAACGGATCTGACGAGGTTTTTTTACCACGGGCGGGTGGGTTTTTTCCCTCGTCACGGCTTTTTCGACAAGCCGCCTGAATGGGGATCCTATTTTTTTTTATTTTTGTAATTGTTTTATTTTGTAATTTTTTTATTTTTTGTAAATGTTTTAAATGTCCTTTTTTTTTTTTTTTTTTTTTTTTTTGTTTGTCTTCTTCTTTTTTTCTTTTTTTTTTTTTAACAAATTTATATCAGGGTTAGGGTAATCCTTTAGGCTATGTTTTTAAACTCTAATTCTTAATGAGATCCAATATCAGATACATTGATTTCTGCGTACGTTGCCTTTACGATTAATTGACCAATGGGCAAATGGAAAATGATCATACTCCCTTGATCTGTGGTCTCATGGACTGCAAGCTTGTCGGTTTTCAGTATCACAATTTTCTATAGAAATCTCACTCGGAATTCATCTCGCAACTTTTTCACCTCTGCAGCACTTTCACAAATCACTATAAATCTCTATCTCGCGCAAATCACAATGCACGACCTACCAGTGAGTCAATCAGTCACACGTTGACTTAGTAAGTGACGGAGACCAAGTCAAAGTACGAAGGCTCGGTCTTGTAGGTCATGTAACGGCCCAGGTTAGTCGCGAGGTAACCGTCGTAGTCGGCCGATGTGACGGTGTAACCCTCAGACGCGACGTAGGAGACGGTGAAAGCAGACGCGTCATCGACGGTGTCGACGAATTTACCAGCAGAAGTGAGGTAAGGACCGTGAATAGACTGCAGGTAGAAATCCTTCGAGAACGCGTCACCGATCTGGTGGACGATGAAACGATGATCGTAGGTCTCGTACTCAGAGTCGATTTCGACCGAGTGAACGTATTCGGAAGTAGTGTAGTGCAAGAAACTAACAAGGACGTCATCAATGTCCTGGACAAAGACAATGTAGCGTCCCTCAGTAAGAGCACCACGGATGTGCTTGTATCCGGACTCGGTCCACAGAGCTTCCTCGGCAGTCTGGTTTCCGTAGGGGACAGGAATCTGAATCAGACCAGCGTTGTCGTCCTGACAAATGGTAGTCACGACGTACGCACCATCCGAGTACGCGGGCCACGAGACGTTGGTGATGGAAGGGATGGTGTAATCGGGCTGAGGAGCATGTTAGTATCTTAGCGCCAAAAAATCAAAAAGTCAACCACTACATACCGCGGTGAAGTCAAACATGCCAGTCAAATCCGACATGTGCTCACGTCTCCAGGCGCTAATGTTGTCAAAGTAGACAGACTTGTTCTGAGCAGCAGCCCACTGCTCGAGGAACAAAAGCTGCGAGGTATGGTCGGAAGGCTCAGTGAAAACATGGCCTCCACGCGACCAAGGAGAAACCGCAAAGAACGGAACACGGAAACCGGGGCCGGCAGGAACGTACTCGGTCTGGACCTCGTAGTCGATAGACCACTCACCAGTAGTACCGTTAGGAGAAACGAAAGGAGGAACGTGGTCACCCCAGCCACCGGTCTCATCGTAAGAGATGAAAATGACAGTGTCGTTGGCGTACTGGCTCTGAGTGATGGTGTCAATGGTCTTCTGGATGATGTACGCGCCGGACGAAGGCATGTTAGGCGAGTGCTCAGACAGAATGAAGGATCCAATGATCCACGAAACCTCGGGCAGAGTTCCATTGGCGGCCATCTCCTCGAAAGCAGAGAATCCAGCGTACGAGATACCCTGGGTGACAAGAGGGTCGGTAGCGTTGGCAGCAAGGTAGTTCTCAAAGTAAAACATGGGGTCATCGTTGGTGGAGTCAGTGTCACGGTACGTGAACCAGGAGATGTTGGCGGGCATAAGGAGCTCGGGAGCAGTGGTCCAGTTAAGAGGGAAGCAGTTGAAAGTGATGTCACCGACAGTCTCGCAAGTGTAGTCAGTAACCCAGTTCTCAATGAAAGGGCCGCCAAACTCGTCAGACGGTCCGAGGACGTTGTCAATGTTCAGAGTTCCGGAAATCCACGCCGCACGGTTAGGGGCGGTAGGTCCTACAAGTTAAGCGAGTTAGTCTCATGCTTATTCCAGCTTCGCGGTATATGTCTTAAGATGACGGAACTTACCGATAATAAACTCGGAGTACATGTCCGCAAGGGTCCAGCCATCAGCAACAGCAAAATGGGTGGGAACATCGTCACGACGGAAGTTACCCCAGGCGTAGGCAGACACGTTGGTGACCCATCCGTTGATAGCACCGCCGTTCCAGGAGTCGTGGTTGGGAGTCCAGTCGTTGGAGCCCGCAACTGAGCACTGGCTACCAGCCTTGTAGCTGGAGTTGGCAGCCAAGTAAAACGGAAGAAGGTACTCGGCCTCGTCAGGCTGGTCGGAGGGCCTATTGCGTTAGCAGTCCTCGAGATGCGCTCGTGACATTTTGCAGGAAACATACTGGTACCAGATGGGAAGGCCATTGTCGCCAACAAGAACGTTAGGGTCCTTGAAACCACGGACACCAGGCATGGTGCCAAAGTAATGGTCAAAGGCACGGTTCTCCTGCATGAAGTAGACAATGTGCTTGACATCAGCGATCGTGCCGGTGGTCTCGGCGGCAGCAAAGGGCAGAGCGCCCATGAGCGCCGCGAGAATGGCGCGCTTGGTGTAGGAAACCATTGCGAAGAAAGGAGTCAAGAATTAAGGATTGCTAGATGGCAAGGAGTTGCAGAGCGAGTTCCCCGGGTCTTGGCTTTCAGTCGGGACATGGCAGGGATTATGTACCACCAGGGACGTGGTGGACGGGAGGGGCGCGTGCGCACTTAGGTCGGCCAACCAGGGCAGGTCGGAAAGAACTTACGCTTGCGTTGAATGAGTGGTTGGTTATGGGTTGCTGTAGGCGAGGTAATTGCTTTGCGAGTTATTGGGGAGAATGATTGTAAAAGGAAATGAGATATTGGATAGTGGAATGCACGCGCGTTGCGTACAGACGCATGCAAAAAGCCAGGGAGACAGGCCCAACAAGAGCTACTGCAGGGAGTACCAACGAACCCTCGCAACTGAACCGAGATATGTACGCAAGCATTTCAGATTAGCGAGTGTAGTAGTGCGATCCGGGACAGCCGACGTATCTGATAGCATGCAGGACGGTCCCACGTATCCGACAGCATGCAAGACCAGTCCTGCTGAGACGGAGACGGACACACGTGGGGTGAGAGCTGGACGTCTGACGGTCGGAACAGACGTGTGGAAATTGACAATTTGTGACAAGTGACAGGTGAAGCATAGAGAGTAGCTGAGAAAAGTAGTATATATGCAGCAAGAAACCAAATTCCGGACTGACATGCGGAAACAGGAGATGACAGGCGAGCGCGGGCAGCTGGCGCGAATGGCACGCGAACGCATGCGCTCGGCAGAACGTGCGATTGTTGAGATTGGCTGCTCTCAGGGCTCAGATCGCGGATATCGGGTAATAACTGGTTACAAGACCCAGAGAGGAGATTGCTCGTTCGAGCGGTCGAGCGAACATCGCGCGTCACGTGTAGGTGTAGGCGGGAGGAGGCCAGCCCAGCAAGCGCGGACGACTGCAACTGCCCGGCGGAACTCGCCGCAGACGAGTACGAGGCCAAGTCGTAAAAAGCGAGCTAAGAGTACCGAACTGCTCTGCTCTGCGTCTCGGCAGGGGCAAACAACGGTTACCAACCGCTAAATCCGACCTAACAACAACCAATAGCAGTCTTCTCATCTTGCTGAGAACCCGAGTTGAGCTCCGGCCCTCACCGCAGCAGTCGGGTGAGAAAAACACAGCAGAGCACGTGCAACAGCGCGGGCGCCGTAGACGCTGATCGGGAATCAAAAACAAAACAAGAGGCGCTGTCCGGGATCTGTTGTGAATTGTCATTCCTGTAAACAGACGCCGCTGCGGCCGCTGTGCCTGCTGCAACGAAACCCACGAGACACAGCCGCGCGCCCGACCTGCAGCCCGCCTCACTAGCGAGAACCGTAATTAAAATTTAAAGACGATATTCCAGCCAATCGCAGCGCGGGGTGCGACTCGTGGGCCCTGCGTTGCCCGGCGCGGCGGCCAATCGCGCGCCGGTCGCGCGCCATGCCGCCGTTTTTAATTGCGTGCGCGCCGTCCGCAGCGCGGCGCTGTTCAAGGATCGTGAAGACGAGTACCGGTACCCGTACTCAACCAGCCAAACCGAACCAAACCAAACCAACATACTGAACCAGGTAAAAGCAAAAGAAGCATCGCCTCGCGTGCCGCCATACCCTAAAATCTGAATGAAATCTGGTCTGAAATCCGAAGTCGAACTCTGTTCTGAATCTTCCCGCGTCGGCATCGGCACCGACCCGTCCGCCTCTTTTCTTCCTCGTGCCTGCTCTCGCTGGCCCTCCAGTCCACCAGGACCACGACCTTCCATAGCAATGGCCGTCTACCGCACTCCGCGCGTAGTGAGAGGTAACCTGCCATTGTTCACCATAGCCAACCACAGACTTGCAACTGACGCTCCCAGGAATCCTGCTCGCCCTCGTCATCTGGCTGGCCCTCGTCGCGATATGGCAGCGCAACGCCATCTCCACCAGCGTATCGCGTGTAGCATCGGCATCTAGCTCCTCCATTCTCCGCACATCAGGCTCCACCCCATCGCTGAACCCGAATCTGCAAGCCTCAGCGCGCGAGATCAAAGCCATTATTGACCGCACTACCGCCGTCACTCATGACCTCGACTGGCACATCGCCTCCACCATCTTCTCAGCCGATGGAGTGCCCCGCGAGATGACACTCGTCAACGGCGTGTTTCCGGGTCCGGTCGTGCGCGCGCGTAAAGGCGACCGTCTTCGTGTCCGCGTCCATAACGAGCTCACACACTTCAACCAAAGCACAAGTCTTCATTTCCACGGATTGCATCAGCGCGGCACGAACGTCATGGACGGCGTTCCCGGTGTCACGCAGTGCGGCATTCCGCCTGGCACCAACGACTTTGTGTATGAATTCAATTTGACCCAGTCTGGTACGTTCTGGTGGCATTCACATTCGAAACTGCAGCGCGTCGATGGCATGTTTGGCGGATTGATCGTGTACGACCCTCAGGAGACATACCAGATCGGTCGCGACTATGACGAGGAAATCTTCATCGTCCTGCACGACCACTACCATGCCACTGGCTCCGAAATGTTCGAATGGTACTTGTCAAAGCAAAGTGCCGGATTCGAGGTGAGTAGTTGCACATCATAACCGTACTCAGAAAATCAAATATTAATATGCAGCCGGTCCCTGACTCCGGCCTAATCAACGGCGCGGGCCAAGTCAACTGCTCACGCGTCAAGAAATGGACATGCACTCCCAACAGCACCAAACGTCCCATCTTCGACTTCATCGCCGGCAAACGCTACTGCGTATTCTCAATTCTTCCGCATTCGCCGAGATCTCGTTCTCGATCGACGACCACATTCTCAATATCATCGAAGTCGATACCACTGAAGTAGAGCCGTTCGCTGTCCATCGAATGGTTATCTCACCCGGTCAACGATATTCCATGATTGTCGAAGCTGATTCATTGTTACCTGCCGTAGCAATGCGTGTACAGATGCAAACCAGCTGTTTCCAATATCGTCCTGCGGCCCTCGACAAGGACTTTGACACCGTCATCAGATATCAACAACCACCAACTGCCACCTCACGTCTTAGAAATCTCTTCAAACGCAGCGAGCCCGAGCTACTCGACGCATCCACAGTCCGCTCTCAACAATGGGAAGATTCATTACCAGAACGCGAGTGCGTCGATCTTGACACCTCGGGCCTTGTCCCCGTGATTGATATGCAAGTCCCGGAATTCACAACCCGAATCCAAGTACAGCCTAGAAACATGGGTCTCGAACGAGTCGAGCAAGCAAATTTCGGATTCATCAATCGTACCTCATTCCAACCCGCCATCGGCGCCCCGAATATTCAAGTCGCGCTCGGTCTCGTCAATGCGTCAGACACGGTACAAATCTCAACAGTATCCGGTCGACCCAACACGCAGTTTTGGGGCGGTGATCAACTTGTTTGGGAGATCCCATATGGCGAAGTCGTTGAATTAGTTTTATACAATTCAGACGATAATGCACACCCGTTCCATCTTCACGGCCACGATTTCTGGGTCCTCCGAGAATACGACGAACAATTCCGAGGCGTCGGTCGTTGGAAACCTGAACATGAACTTGAATACTATGTCGACAAACCTCTTCGTCGGGATACAATCACAATCGCGTCTCGAGGTCATGTAGTTATCAGATTCGTGGCTGATAATCCGGGAATTTGGGCATTACATTGCCACGTCGCATGGCATCTTGCTGCGGGCATGATGATGCAGTTTGCTGTCGGCCTTGATCGGTTTGAAGAGCATGCAATCACAAACACGATGATTGGTCATTGTAAGGTCGAAAGAGATTTGGGCGAGCTTCTTGTGCGCGAACTACCGGGCGACGCGCTTAGAAAGAAGAGAAAGGAACGGCTGATAGCGGCGGGGAAGGCTCCATGATTTTTAAGGTTTACAGGTTTCTGTTTTTGTATAGGCCAAAAGTTCATCAAATTCAAGAAATTCATATACACTCTGTTTCTTAACGTTTTTTTGGAGTTTTAGATAAAGAATATTTGAGGTTGAGTCAGGTAGCAAAGAATTACAGATAAACTATAAAAAATAAGGAAGATCGAATGCAATTTGTTTTGTAGGCTACAAATTTAGATCCGTCGACCTTGAACACAGCTGGGATCAGATTACCCGGCCATCACCAAAAATATTTCCTCGAATTCTGCCAAATTGTCCATATGTGGATTTCACATGCCCTGATCGCTCTATTCATAATCTATTCACACGCATAATAACAATGGTACGCATTCTATTATCTACACCTAACTAGTTCATAACAGTAACACTAACGGTATAGGCCCCACGACGCAGATCCGCCTCTGAAATAGTGGCGGCGCGACAAGCGCTACGAGCACATACCGATGCCCTGAAGCTCGCAGCCGCGGAAGCTACGATCGCACGGGCATCTCAAGGAGCTCCACGCTCCAAGCTTTTATCGACTCGGTCGCTTGCGAGTGTAGGATCAGGATTGTCAAGTAGTAATCGGATCTCAAAGAAACCGTCAAAGAAGTCGACAGAGGCGGCGAAGAAGAGCGGGTTATTGAAGAAACTTGTTGCGGCGAATGCGGGTGCGGGTGGGAGGCAGAAAGTTACTATGAGCTCAAGTCGGAGGAAAGTTGTGATGGCGCCTCGAGCTCGGACTAGTGTTTCTGCTATTTTGGCCGAGAGCGTACAACAGGACGTTATCGACGAGGATGAGAAAAGACCAGGGAGTTTGGACGTTGTGACTCCAGATATGTTATCCAAATCCGCACGACGACGGCAGAATCGTTCAAAGAAGGAGAAATTAGCTGGAAATGGACTTGATGAATTACTCGATGCGTTGCCTGACGACGATATGGTTGATGCGGATGCAATGGATGAAGACGGAGTTGAACAAAAGCCTACAAAAGCTGCGGATGCGTTTCTGTCGGTGAAGAGGGATAGACCGGTGTCGAATAAGACGAACGAGAAAGTTGTGAAACAGGAGATTGATCGGTTTGGGAAAGTGTTTGCGGATAAGACGTATCGTGAGAATCCGTTTGCAGCACTACGGGGACTTATTCAGCAAAGAATTTGAAGTCTCAAGAGATCTTCTTATAAACGAGTTTGGGCTGGACATACCACTCCAAGCTCAGAAATGGTTACCAAGACGGTTTCAGTGCTTTTAAAGTGTCGCGCGAATAACAGCGCAGCTATCTTTCATGATTCAAACTACAAACTCCCGTCGTGTGGATCTTTACAGGCCGTGTGAAATGGGTACGAGAGAAAGCATCAAATGAGCATCACAGCCGTCTGCGCAGATCATCACATGCAAGTGCGCGGATCCAATCATGGTCCTTTTACTTTTCAGTTGCTAGTCGACAAGTTAAGAATTAATGATTAAAACACTATTATTACTATGAAATTCCCAATACCAGATAAGACCATGACCATAAACCCATTCCGACCAAATTACACCGTCGTTAAACCGAGTCTATCAATGATGACAACTAATCCAGCTTCTCAGCCTCGACAGTCTCAGAAGACGACTCCGCAGGCGCATCTGACGCAGCATCAATCCAGTCATCAGCGGGACTTGCAACAGTCTCGACAGTGATCTTCCGTCTAGGCTGTTCCGCAACCTTGGGGATAACAACCTCAAGCACGCCGTTAACGAGCTTGGCTGTGATTCCATCAGATACGATCTTAGCAGAAGGACCTAAGCGGATGCGACGCTCGAACCTGCCGACGCGCCTTTCTCCAACTCGTAATATCGACGAGATAGCCGCGGCGTCGGACGGGACGGAGGACGGGCGGGGGATTTCGCCGGTCAGGACGACTTCGTTGGTCCTAGGCTCGTAATCGACATTGACTCCGGCCGGGGATGCGCCTGGAAGGGAAGCATGGACGATGAAGGAGGATTCGACCTCAAAAACGTCAATTGCGGGGACAAAGTTGACGACGTTGTGGGGAGCAGAAGGCTCAGAAGGCGCGGAAGGCGCGCTGGCGGCTGAAGGTGCGTTCGCCGGCTTCGCGGACTTGGAGGGACAACGACCGGCACATTGCGGCGACGACGAGGACTGCTGCTGCTGGCCGTAGTGGCGAGCGAGTTCGCTGTTGATCGTGTCAAAGATCTCAAAGAATCCGGGACTCTGGAACTGGAAGGCGGCAGACATCGTTGAGGAAGGTGACGAAGTAGGAGTTGGAGGTGGGAGTAAGAGAGTAGTAGTAGATCTCGAAGAGGAGAGAGAAGTGTTGGATGAGGATGGCAAGAGAAGAGAGGGAGGGAACTGGGTGTCTCTTTATACCCGTGAGAACTGAGCTGATTACCGATCAGTAACCCCGCGGGGCTGAGTTGCTCCGCTCCGCGGGGCGGTTGAAGAGCGTTCGAGGACCTTCTGGAGACCGAAATCGCTAATCGACGCGCGTCGAGCCGCGCGATGAGATGCGCCGCACGTTCCACGCGCCGCGCGAACCTTCTAGATCAGTCACGTGCACTTAGTCACGTGATTTAAACCTTAATTGGCTGGCCTAAGCAAGGCAGCTGGTAGACCTCTGTGCGTTTTGCAGGTGATTAACAGGCTTGAGTGAGACTTATGCTTGATGTCTGATGGGTTGATGACATAAAAGGTATATGTGAGAATTAAGATGGCATCTGTATATGAAAAGTGAGAACGTCATCGACCTCTTCATCGTGACGAAACTCCACTATATTTGTGAATCACTTTCTCTGCATTATATTGCCAACTGCTACACCACAAAAACACCCTGAACTTGCTTGCAGACAACAATATTAACAACTGCAGAGTTAACGTAAACATAGATTATCAATAATGCAAAGCAAGACAGAAGCAGGCTCGTCATGAGATTTGATTTTTCCAAAATCGTTAATTCTGGCGACAATTTTTCTTGGTTATTTACAAAAATGAAAGGATTGACTGATTCTGATCTTCACCAAAAGCACGGGTCACTAGATGCTGTGAGATTCGACTTGTTCGAGAATCCGAGGGAGGGATTCAGGCTGTTGACAAAGTTAGTATCCAGAAACAATCTCGAAAACAAGAAGACAAAACACACCTCAAGGCCGTTAAAAATGATGTCATTGACGGCGGTGAACAGAGGGAACGCCTCAGCCCTTCCACGCTTGGTCAAGAATGCGTTAACCTCCTGGGCCGTAGTCACACCCTGAGCCTTCTGTCCCTTCAACAGCTCAGTCTCGAGTTCAAACACCGGCCTGCCGGTCTTGATCATCGCGACTCCAAGCTTATGATTCCGTCCTCCAGCGCACGAGGTAATCACGTCCGCAACACCACAGGATTCCTCGGTAAACGTAGCCGACTCACACTCTGGGAAGAACTCCCGACCAAACTGAGCCATCTCGATTAATCCACGGCGGATGATAGCTGACTTTGCGTTATCTCCCCATCCCATGCCGTCAACGAAACCAGACGCCAAGGCGACAATGTTCTTGAGCGCGCCAGCCAGTGAGACGCCTGCGACATCACCGACGACGTTGACGTGAAAGTATGGGCGGTGGAAAAGCGCCTTGATCGTGGACGGCGAGATGGTATCGCTGGAATCAGGAACCTTGTACGCAATCGTCGTCTCCGAGAACTTCTCTTGAGCAACCTCAGGCGCAAGATTCGCGCCGGATAAAGCACCACAGTAGATACCGAGTTCCTCGGAAATATAGTTTGCAATAAGACTGATACCGTCCTCGGACAGCTCAACGCCCTTGATGCACGAGACCGCACGAACAGAAGGCGACAGTTTACCCTTCAACTGACCGCAGATCCGAGGCAAGAACTGATGCGGCACGTTAAACACCAGAATATCCGCACCTTCGACGGTTGCGAGTAATTCCGGGACCGCGACGACGTTCGTCGGGAGCCGGATTCCAGGAAGGTACTTCACGTTCTCATGTTGCGTGTTGATGATCTCAGTGAGCTTCGTGCCGTCGACAAGCTCCTCAAACACCCACATGCGAACGTCCTTTGCAAAAACATCCTCGTGCGACGCGGTGTTCTCAGCGACGATTTTGGCGATGGCGGAGCCCCTAGAATGGTTCGTCAGTTGAGTCCTCAGACTATGTCTTGCCCAACAAAAACTACGCAAAGATACACGTACCAGTTGCCGGAACCAATGACGGAAACGCGATACGCGGTCGACATTGTAGATAGAGCGCGGTTGAGCGGGGCGAAGTGTGATTTGATAGCAGCCAGGCGGTGCAGAGGCATATAAATGGGGGAAGAGGGGGAGGGAGGTTCAGCAGGAACTATATACAGCGGTGATCTCGAGGCGTTTAAGTGCTGCGCAGTGCTGGCCAGTTTCTCCGGACCGCCGGACCCAGTTTAGGTTTAAGTTTAGGTTTACGTCACAGACGTCACCGATCCGATCACGTGCCCGGATTAACTCGCGACGGGTCACGTGCCGCGAGGTCTTCATTCTTCACTTCCACCCCGTATAGTCAGGATCTCCATAGTCAGGATAGAGTCATTTCCAGTAAAGTAATAATACAGACATAGGTCTACATGTAGACTACAATGTACGCACGAAACAGACCCGCAGGGCGACGTGTCCCAACATATAATAAAGCGCCGTAAAACAAACCACAAAGTCCCGTGCAACGAATTTCTAAACCCTCTCTACGACCGCAGAGAAAAGCCCTTCTTCTTCTTCTCTTCCCCACTGTAGACGTAACGGCCTTGCTCGGCCTGCGCGAGCTTGGCTTCGAGCTCGCGTCGCTGCTTCTCAAGCTGCTCCTTCATCTCGCGGTGACGCGCAAACAACTCGTCCTCAGACTGCTTCAGCTTTTGCTCCTTCTCGGCAACTTTCTGCTGAAATACCATCTTCATCTCGGCCTCCATCTTCTCAAGCTTGGCCATGTGCATCTTGCGCTCGTCCTCCATCTTGGACGACGGGTTGATCTCCTTAAACACAGACGCGTCTTGCGACACGCCCATAGCCTCAAGCTTGTCCGCGCGGTACTGCTCGTACAGAATCTCGTCGGTGCGCTCCTTGAGCTCCTCCATGTAGTTCTTCACCAACATCGCGCGCAACTTGAGGAAGTCACAGTGGTCCTCGTTATCGACCTCGACCACACCCCAGGGGTATTTGCGACCGCGCACCTTACGGCCATCGGCCGTAGTAACCTCAGCCGTCGCACCGACGACAGCAAACGGAATGCTATTCAAGAGAGCAGTCTTCTCCTCCATCGACGTGTCCGAGTCCAGCTCATACCGCGGCGTCTCAAAAATCGTAATAGCATGGGCCTTCAGGTCGTCCACAATACGTGCTTTGAAGGTAACGATCTCCTCGTCGGTAAGGATATCAGACTTTGCGATAACGGGGATCAGGTTGACTTTATGGTGCAGCTTCTTCATGACCTCGATATCAAGCGGCTTAAGCGAGTGGCCCGTGGGTGCAATGAAGTACAGACACGCGTGGATTCGGCTGTCCGGCAGGCTAGCTCTGTTCAACCGCGTCTCGCCATCCAGATACGCATCGAAGCGCTGCTCGATGTTCTCAACAATCGGCCGCCACGCGTCGTCGTTGTTCACAAGATCTCCGAATCCGGGAGTGTCGACAACAGTCAGACGCAGACGCACGTCCTTCTCCTCGAGATCAGCTGAAACGGACTGAACTGCGACCGTCTTCGGCTCCGAAGCCGGACGCGTCGCGCGTGGCGGAGCAAGCGGCATGTTAAACAAAGTCGATACAAGCGTTGACTTTCCGAGTCCAGATTCGCCTGATAAGAAAAGGTCAGTTTCACTCTTCACGTCGCACCAATCCAAATCACCAAAAAATAAAGCGGAGGAAAGACCGTACCAACAACCATGACATTGAACGAAAACCCGCGCTTCAGCGCACGACGGTGGTACTGAGCCGGAAGATTCGAGAAGCCGACGTAGGACGTGATCTTGGTTCGCACGATTGTTCCGTTGCCGTTCGGCATCTCGATGATGGGTGCAGCGGACACGGTTACTGGCGCGACTGCGGGCGCGGGCGCGGGCGCGGACGAAAGCGACACGTCCGCGGACGGCGCGGGCGAGGGAACGGGAGACGGAGCCTCCATAGCGGTATTTGTGGATTGTGAAGGGGGGTGGAGAGAGGGAAAGAGGGAAAGAGGGACGGAGAACAGGGAAAACAGAGCAAGACGCGGTCGCGGAGGCGAAGCAGAGGAAATCGCGAAGCGGGCGGCTCAGCGCAAACAGGGGCTGGCGCCCACGCAGCGCGTCGACCCGCGAAAGGGGCTGCCCGGGCGCACCGCCACTGCACCGCCCCGCCCGCACCGCCACCTGACGCGTCGCGCACGCGTCGCGCTGTTTTGTTTGTTTCTGTTTGCATTTTGCCTAGTAAACTATAGCTATAGTACAATATTTACATCACGCAGCCTTCAGCCCGTCCCGCATCTCCTCCAGCCGCGTCCACTCCGCGCTATCCTCCCACATCCGCCGCCCCTTGCCCATCACACTGCGCACCCAGCTCCGGGCTTTATACTTCCAGTCCCGACACACCACATCCTCCGCACCCTGTCGTCCAGGCATCTCCCCGAGACTCGTATACGCGTCCACAAGCATTTCGCACGCGTCAACCGCACCTTTCCACGTCTCGGCGACAGTCTCATCAGCCTCAAACACTGCCGTAGCTAGCCTAGCCATCTTCTCGTACGCGTCTAACGCTGCCCATGGCCGACGGCGCCAGGTCTCCACTTTAGCTACCAGCGCCCATAACTCTGGCGTCCGTGTCGTCAATTTCGGCACGGTTTCAGTAAAAAGCGCTACAGCCTGTGCTTCAAATGGCGTCTGCCGTCGAGGCGCGTCGCCCTCTGGCTCTCCGGCGCCGTAAACGTCCGACACGAGCAACTGCACCAGCATCCGCAGCACATCAACGTCCAACGCACCCTCACCTTCACGTGTTCCCCGTAATTCAGCAATTTTAATGGTTCCGCGTAAACACGCCGGCCAGTTCTGCAACCGCGCAGATATAATCACGACGTTATTCCACAGTCGCCAATCATCTGGCTTCAATCGGCACGCTTCAGTCAACGCGTTCAGTGCTTCTTTCTCCTTAGCTGTCGCGGTTCCAGGCTCTCCAATGTGTAGCAAAGAAGTAGCCAAATTGGACCACGCCGTAGCATCGTCCGAGCTCATCGAGACACACCGCGTGAATCCTTCCGCAGCAATCTCGTACTCTTCGGCTTCCAATCCGGCACATCCGTACAAGAACCACGCATCCCGATTCAAAGGATTCTTTTTGAGTGCATCCGCAAGATGAGCAATACACTCGCGCGACTTCCCGCTTTTGAAGCAAAACTCGCCCAAGGCACGTTTAGCTGCCGCATACTTGCCAATCTCCCATGCTCGTTCCCAGTTTGCCGGATCACGCGTGATATCACCAAGACATGACCACGCACGCGCAAGATCCGGTGCATTACTCTGCTCGGCTTCTGCAATGTAGTCTCGTAACATCTTCTCTGCTTCAACCTCGCCCCCGTTACTACTTCGGCCCGCAGCAGTACATAATGCGCTCTCAATCGGCATTTTCAAACGAGCGTAGATCTCCTGCGCAGACAGGAGCATACCAAGCGACAAATATTGCTCCGCAAGTTGCACATCCATTCGCCATCGCGGCAACAGCGGAAGTACATGAATATACCGTAACCGCTCAGCGGCAGTAGCTCCCAACTCTCTACCATCTCCAGAGACCACAGTTGTTGCACTCGCAGCGACACCTAATTCGGACACAAGACTTGCTAGCTGCAGCGTGCCGCGCTCAACAGTCTTCGCCGCGTTGCATTCAAGAATGCTACGTTCCCATAACGCACGCGAGTAAATGCTCCAGTTCACGGTTCCCGTGGGACAAGCCAAAAGGCGTGAGACGTATGCCTGAAGCTGTTCCACTACCAACGGATCCTGAGCAGGCGACGAAGTTCGTATTTGTTGTTCAGTCAATAATACCAACGCGGCGTCGATATCAGCCAGTCTTGAAGGCGCATTCGGATCTTCTTTCGACAACTCGTCGTCATCTGCATTGTCGTTGTTCTCCTCATCATCAGCCTTCTGTTCAAATCTCGGCTTCTCCAAAAGTAGATCTGATCCGAGAGCTAGTGTCGCAGGCGCATCCTGAACCAAACTCAGAGCCTCAGTTTTCTCCTCAAGTCCCGAGCCGTCGCTACTCCGAGCCAAAACAACCAAGTTTGCAATCTGTCTTGTCTGATACTTCGTCCGCACCGCTTTAACACCAGTAAGCTTGATTCGCAGTCCTGACATCTTCGTCGCCGTCTCTATAGCTCTTTCTGCTCGTTTCTCGTATGAATATGCAATATCCGC
This sequence comes from Myxozyma monticola, assembly GCA_030568405.1. Taxonomy (NCBI): domain Eukaryota; kingdom Fungi; phylum Ascomycota; class Lipomycetes; order Lipomycetales; family Lipomycetaceae; genus Myxozyma; species Myxozyma monticola. The sequence continues at coordinate 125,119 of JAJLTV010000012.1, forward strand.
TCTCGCAAGCTCTAGAGAGTACTCCGCTGCCTCCACTGTGTCTGCAAACCCACTCGCCGCCGCCGCGGAAAGCTGAGCAAACACTTCATCATGAAGCGTATTCGCCGGAGCTGACAACAACGACTGCTGCGCCATCGCAGCACGTGCTGTCCATCTCGCATCTTCTGGACTCTGTGTTTTCTTCACCAGATATCTGAACGCCGTGATCGCGAGCAACAGAACATGCGGCGCCGCGACGTGCGCGTACGCGACTTCCGAATCAACGGTTAACTCAGAAACAAGTGTCTCCAACGACGCATATTCAGGTAATAGCTCCTCTTCAGAAATATGCGGTCCCGTGAAGTTTTGCTGTAGAAATAATTCCAACGCGCGCACTGCAAGGTCGCGAATAGCGGTTGGCGACGCTTCAGACGTAGCGAGTGCGGATGCCACGCAATCTGTGAAACTGGTTCCCGGTGTTGGATGCAAGTCAAGGTCTGCCTGCTCCAGAAGAGACGCCAGCGACGGCTGTGGCTCGGTCGGTGCCGTCATTGTTGTGTCGAGGATTGTTTACAAAGCTGGATGTTAAGATCTGGCATCCAATTTTTTTGATCGTTTTAACTTTAAGCGTTGGGAGTTAAAGACGTTTTGGGAACACCGCAACCCTAGATCTCAATTGTTGATGAATTCAAAAGCAGCTGAAACTCAAACTCAACGGCTCGATCTATGACGTGCAAGATCGACCGCCAGATCCATCGATAAGGATCCAAACTTATATGCCTGATGAACATATATTGAAATGGGATTTATACGTACTGTTACACAGATACAAACAATCGAATCATATAATCCATCCGCAATTCATAAACACGTACGTCCGTCCTAACTGTTTCTCTCGTCTCCTTCACTCGTGGCCAGTATATTCGTTACAAAAGCATCCCCAGTTATCGATCCACCACATAAAAAACCGTCTACTGCGTCTTCGCAGGAGCAGGGGCACCCTTGAGTGTAGTCTTGACCTTAGCCCAGCCGTTCTTGGCAAACACAGGAACGGAGGGATGTGCGATCAGTCCATCGACGCGGACTTCCCAGTTCTTCACCGCTTGGCGCGTGAACGCAGACTGCTCGTAGCGCAGACGGATGAACGATCCAAACACGAGCGATCCGAGCCACGATCCTTTGCGGAACGCAATCGCGCTCAAAACCAACCGGAGCAGCAGAACGAGCTCCAAGTTCGCGACAAGAGAAGTGAATCTGTCGTTGTAGCTGTCGACGAAAGACTGGATCTTGGTAGGCAGCGGCGCAGAGGGGGCTTGGCCGAGAGTAGGCAGCAAGTTGGTGCGAGTGTAGGTCAACACGTGGAAGAACGAGTAGATCGCAAACGGCAGCAGAGTGACGAGCAGAGGCGGCGAGATGAGCCACAGAACTGCGACGATCATGTACTGCACGTTGTCGTCACGAAGCATGGCGGTCGTCGTGGGAGCCGCGGCGCGGTAAGACCGGTAAAGGACGATTCCATATGTAACGATGACGGAGAAGAAAGCTTCACGGTACCAGAAAATAGCCCATTTCGAGCCGGTGTTGAAGCGGATCGCGGAGAGGAGGTAGAAGAAAACGCCGAGCAGGACGTAGACGTGGCCAGCGAACCACGCAAATTGCAAAGTCTGTGGGTCAGTACAATTCGAAATTCGCATAGATAAAATCAAAAGCTCAAGAACATACCTTGACCAGCTTGATCAGACGCGCAGAGGTCGTGGTTGTGGGCTGCGCGGGCGGAGTGCCAGCAGCGGGAGTGTCGGCGGGAGGGGCCATCTATAGCACGACGTCAGTGATCATCATCTCGCAGTTTCGTCTGCTGCCTTCGTTCCCTCAGATCGATGCCATGAGTCGTCTCAATGAAATGAAATAACCCTCGAAGAACGTGATATGTGGAGAATATCTCGCCGGATTGATGGAACCGGATTGATAAAAGGCACCGAATCCAAGCCCGCCCAGATCGCAGCTTGTGACAGCGCTGACGGGACAGGACGAAGACAAAGACAGCAGAGCAGCGCGTGGTAGAGCAGAAGAACATACATCAGCAGAAGTTTACCGGGCAAACAAATACAGTCTACCGAATCAAATAGAGTAGAAAAGGGGTCCAAAGAAGAGCAATTGGACGCAGAAGATGGGTCGCAAAGTTTCGTGGGAAGGCAGTGGAAATAGGAAATTGAGCGAAGGGCCCGCGGTAAATTACCGTACGGCGTCGCGACACTTGTGCGCAATTCTCGCGCCCGCCACCGCCGCACACGGCGGCCGCCGCGTCATCGCTGCGAGCCCCGTCGCCCCGGCAACCGGCAACGCGTGTAAACAAATAACAAATAGACAACACATGGCCGACTGCACCGCCAATGAAAACAGCATCTACCACATCCAAGATGCGCTTGCCGACCCATTGGCATCTGGAGCAACTCTTGCCGTCGTCTGGGCCAAACTGCCCCCGGCCGCGACGATGGATATCCGCAACAGCCAATTCGCGGCTTTCGAAGCCGCGTTGAGCAAGCTTCCGCAGAAAGAACGGGCCGCCGTCGACAAATTCCATTTTCTCTACGACCGACGTCTTCACTTGGTATCTCTGGTTATGCAACATGTTACCATAGGCGTTTTTACTCATCAGCTTCCGCGGGAGACGGTCATCGAGCGCAGCGAACACGGACGGCCACGGGCTGAAGCTGCCCTAGCTCGAACCTGGGACTACAACGTATCCCACCATGGCGACATTGTTGTTCTGGGTGTACGCCACGATTCTAAAGATTACGGTTCTTCTCGATATGTCGGTATCGACCTCGTGGACCTTACAGACCAGCATTCGGCTGATCTAGAGCATTTCCGCGATGTCTTTGCTCCGTCAGAGTACCGAACAATCAAAGCTGCCGGCTCTACTCCGCGCATGATTTTTACGTATTGGGCACTCAAGGAAGCCTACACCAAAGCACTCGGCGTGGGACTCGTCACTAATCTTTCGGGGATCGTCTTTAGCGAAGTCCTCCCAGTTGATATTCATACGCGAAAGTACTACGCAGGAACAAAATGTCACCATCAAGGCGTTTTACTCGATTGGCGGTTCGAGCTCATCGCACTCACAGAAAACAGTATTCTTGCTATCGCGACACCTATTGAAGGCCTAGGCGATACCGTGAACATCCCCAGTACCATTCGCCGCATTGATCTCGAACAGCTTCTGGAAAGCTATTCCAGCGACTGATCACGACTGCTGGATTTTATGAATTTTCCGTGCAAAAACAACAAATGTCAATCTTTCTACGCATATGATTATCGCGTCACTGATATTGGATGTCACAAGTTTCATCGTCAGCTAGAGCCTGAGTACAAGATCTCAGCCGCGATCCCGGCGGTTCGCCTCAGTCGTCGAAGTCACTTAGGATCCAATAGCTTCAAGTGCTTCCCTATCTGGAAATGGCAGAAGTCCAGTTCCAGACCTATTTGCATGCTCAGTAAATCTGACAGAGCGAGGATCTGAAATACATATCGAAATATCGGACCACTACATGTGTGCAACTATAATCATAGAAACAGTTCAAACAATTGAAAAATTGTACTTTTATAACTGACAAATTTTGTTTTAGTTACACGACATAACAAAAATCATATAGCACGCTCCAATGCATCATATCCGTCCTACATTCGTACACAACCCTCCCTCACTTATTCAGCTCGCCCCTTTCCCTTCATCCACACAGTTCCAATCCTTCTAAACAAAGCCTGCACTTTTACGCGCACCTCTGCGCCTTGATCGCGGTTCAGCAATTCAACTCCAAGCGGATAGAACACTTCTGCATGTCGCGCAAAGTCCTCGTCGGAAAACTCGAGATATCCGTCAATCACTTCAACCACGACCGGGCGCCAGGCAGTAATGTTACGTTGCTCGGATTCTTCGTCCAAAATCGTGTAGCCCTTGATGATATCCACACACAGCCTAAATTTTAATTCGTTAGTATCATGCCCTCCAGAAACTTAGTATAAAGTAAACTTACGGAATCAAAGCCTGCTCGATACCAGACTTATTCTCCACCCGATCCTGATTCGTGTCGTGATACATGCGCAACAGAATATGAATGTATGTCGACGCGGCATCAGACTCCTGTCTAAGCAAATTCGGCGGCTGCTTCATAAACCCTTCGCGCCACAACTTCATCCGCAGCTCCCGATTCTCGTTGAACTTCCTCGCAAACTGGAAACTTCGTCGCAGGACACGCATGACTACTAACAATTCCTCGGATGGAATATTGTTATACACGTCATCGTTCTCCGAAAACAGTTCCGATACGGTGTTGATGATCAATAGCTGTAACACGCACTTGACGATAATCTTGTTAAACTCCCGTCTCTTCTCCGGCGACACGACCGTGTCCCGACGAGCATTCGCGTCCTCTGCTGCAGCAGCACGAATCAGACTCTGTCGTCGTCCAGCCGTCCGCCCGTTACCATTCCCATTCACAGGCGAAGACGGCACACTCTCGTCTCCAAGTCTCTCTCGGTTTGCAGCTTCTAGCTCGTCGGCAGCCATGGCAAGCGCAAGTCCGTTAATCTTCAACCCGGAATGCTTAGCCATATCTTCCTCTGACGGTGGGGTCACAGGTGGTTCAACTCCCTCGCCGGTGAACAGTTGATACGCAGTCGTAGTCTCAAACAACTTCACAAACGCACCAACAATCTTCGACCAATGTTCTTTCCGCAGCTTCTTAACGTTCTTTGTAATCAGCTGCTGTAGACAACTGCTGCCGATCCGTGCCAACGTATCATTCTCCTGACAGATACAAGTCACCAGAAGATCCAAAAACAGATCCAGCATACGTTCAAGCTGATCAAAGTAATGCGCCAGCAGCGCAATCAAGTTGCGCAGAGCCTGGATCATAGTCGTCGACAGCCACACAGACATATCCTCATGGTTGTTGAACCTCGACATTTCTGAGCGCGATTTGAGCACAATGAAGATCGGGAACAACAGCTGCTTGCACACTAAATCCCAGAAATCAGGCTGGAAGTCACCTCCGTATTCCACCAACGTATCGAAAAAGTAATTCAATGCGCGCGACCGGACTTCAAGATCATCACCCGTCATGATGATATTATGGAAAGCAAACAAAACAGGGAACCAGAATTTGACCGACGGGTCTTCAATCGATGCCTTGCTCGCGTGCTGAAGCGAGTTTGTACCATCCTGAACCGAACGTTGGTAGGCCAGCATCTTTGGAATTGAACTTCGAAGCAGCTCGATCGCATGCAGACTAATCTTCTGGAACCGATAATTTTTGGCAAGCTCAGTCAACGTCACCGCAAGATCGGCAAAACTACCTTGCGCCATGACAAGGTCAAAGTCCTCCGAATGGATCAACTTGATATTCTCAAACGAGAACTGAACCACCGGCTCATACTCTTCTTTCGCGGCGAACGTAAACACACCAAACATGGTCGACCAACCAGATCTGATCTTTGTCGCTTGTGATAGAATCATCTGGTTCAGACACCGCAGAACCATATCCTTCGCCTGCGGCGATCGGTTGTTCGACATAACATGCTCAAACGGGCGCAAAAAGTCTTTCTGGAACTTGAAATGCGGCAACTCTTCTAGTTCCAAAAATCGCATCGACAGCTGGCGCAATGAATCCAACGCAAAGAAAACAACAGTCGAATTCGAATGACAACCAGCCTGGTTGAACTGTTCACCCATGATAGCCCACAGATTGGACCATTCGAACCTAATACGGTCCATGTTGTAATAACTCACATCCACCATCTTTTGCAGCGAGAACATGCGCGGATGAGCGCTCTGACCAGAAGATTGGATCTCTTCGCGCGAAACCTCAGTCAAAGCACGAACGAAATAGATAATTCCTTCACCATTCAACCGCGCACTCTGCGTGAAAATCTTGTCCATTGCGACAACGATATCACGAGCGCTTGCCTCTTCCGCAACGCTAGCAGAAAACTGCGTCAGACCTGTTGATCCATGACGTGATACGGGCATAGACGACCCCTTGGATCTCTGACTCTCAAACGACTCTCGGCTGCATACCAGTCAGTAAAGCCCAGCTTCAGAAATTTGTCAACAGAAGAAAAGAAAAACTTACGGAGCACGCTTTGCTAACGACAAATCCGGAACAACTCCCTCAGCAATACCCGATCCGATCAACTGGAACCGCTCAAGCTGGCTGACGCAAGTCAACACATCCTTCCACGAGTCCTTCAACAAATGACCGTCCGTCAGCGCAACCTCAAACAGGGCACGAATACCCTCAACGTTCTTGGTACGCATTTCGCTCAAATTTTGCAGATTAGTGAACTTGGCAAGTGCAGACACGAAAGAAATCCGCGCAAGTTCGATATCAAACAGACAAGCAATTCGGATAGACAGTTTCATGCCTTCAATACAGGTCTTGATCACTTCAGGCTCCTCAGAATCCTGCATTGAGGCGGAAAGACAGGCCAACAGCGACATCCAAACAACCTCAAACATCGGACCGACGTGCTCGAATCGTGAAGCATGGTAGAAAATGACTGTAGGCTCTTCCGTATGTTCTTGTCGCTGGGATCGCACCAAGTTTTTGAACAGCAGCTAAACCAAATTAGTACATCTCCTAAACCACAAAACCGGCAATACGAACCTCAGTCTTATTCGCCATCTCCTTCGACGCAGCAACGTACGCCTCTCTCTGCAAATCACGACCAACAGTCAACAACACCTGTCCAATATTCCCGGCAATCGAAGTCGAGGCAGCGGTAGGCACTACACCAGCCATCAACGCCGCGTCATGCTCAGATTTCAAGATAATCTCATCACGCTGGATCTCGTCATAAATCTCAGACAAGAAAGCCTCCGGCAAATCAGAACCATTGTTGATTCCTCTGTTGTTTTTGAAGAAATCTTGACGCGTCATGCGAACCTTGACTTGCGCAGAGTGCTGGTCCGTGTTGAGCATAATCACAGAGTACGCCAACACGTACGCAGCATCGGCGTTTGCAAAGATCTGCGGGTTTCCAGACGTATACCGTTCCGCAAATTTCAGCATAAATCGATCAATCTTCTGCGACTCACCCGGCAATCTGAATGACTGCAGGAATCGCCGCAACGCTTCAACGAATCGCATATCTGTGAAATCCATCAGATCAACAAATGCATGCATAATCGCAACATTCTCAGCATCTCCTTCACCAAGATATTCGCCAATCACAGTCTTCGAAAGACCATCAGTGCTAAGCAAGAACGAGGCAATATCCTTTGGCGTGTTCTCCGCAATAAATCCATTCGCGATCAACGATGCCATTCCGCGCTTGGGCTTGAAGTTGAACATTTTGATTGCATCCAACAGCGCAGTCTTGCGATGCTTCAATGACTCAAACTGTGACGGATCATCAATCGGAGCAGGCGTGCTTGTTCCACTGCTAGTACCATTCCCGCGGGGAAACGGGGGAGGAATAGTAGCTCCATTTGGTGTAATCGTTCCAGTCCGCGCTGGGTCCTCGTCTAGAGAATCTGAATCACGAGCAGCGGCGCTAGCTTCAATGGTCTGCTCATCAATACCAGTCTGCGACCACTGAACAAGCGATCTCAGCATGCTGACAAGGCAATCAAGTGCTTCTCGCTTGAGCATGTAATCGAGCGGAATCTGGGATACGATTTCGGCAGCAGCGGTAGCTTGGATCGCTGGTACGGCGTTCGTTGCAAACGAAGGCGGGATAGCGACGCCACCGGGTCCGATTGACGTGCCAAATGCAGAAGTAGGCGCAGATTTTTGGAATTCTTGATACTGTTGCTGCTGGAATGTAGTCAAGTGAACGGGGACGATAGATATCCGAGCAAGATAATCCATGAGTCGCTCATAGATATTGTCAAGTGCGGTACTATCACAGTCGTAGTTCAAGTAAATCTCAACCAACGTACGCGGATCATTCGCGATACGATCAAGACCACGAAGCAGGTACTGTTTCTGATGCGCTGTCGAGGTTTTCATTTCCAAGATTGGCATGTAAATCTCAGTCATGAAAACTTCAATCTCTTTCTTCATCTGGCTTCGCAGGTTAAGCAAAATCATCCAGAAAATATCGCAGGAGACCTCAAACACCGCCGGAATCGGACTCGCGGCATTTCGGGAAAGGCAAAGGCAGAGATACTGTCGAATTGCATGAATGAATATCGTCTCCTCCGCAGACGCGCTCGATCGGATGATCACCTCGGAAGATAAAAACACAACCATATGTTGACTGAGGATCGTGCTCACGAGATGCAGAGAAAGCAGCTTTGATCGCATTGCATGCGACCGCATGTCAGGCTTGTTATCAGCCGCATCGACAGCTTTGATCGAAAGCTTGCACATGGCACGGAACACGAGGAACGCATCCCGAATATAGAGATCAGCTTCAGGATGATGCGATTCCAAGTTATGTTGTTCCTCATCGAACGACTTTCGATTCTCAAACGACTCGAGCGTGATTTTCGGTTGCTGGGGAGTCGACTCAACCGGCGCACCAGTATCATTCTCGGCAATCGTCGTATCGTCGTCGTCTTCATTATCAAGCCTCTCTTCCAAATGCTCGTCAATTGGACCGACCGGGATCTCGACAAAATCGCCTTCAGCTTCAGTCGGATGTGTAGTCATGCGTGCCTTGACACGTTCAAAAATAACATTCACCATCTGCGTCAATGTCGCCTGCGCGATCGCCTGATTCGCGTTCGATCGCGAGAGGATAAAGATGTTATACGTCTGTCGAATTGCTTTTAACAGCGCAGCACCATGCACGACAAGTTTGTCGTTTAACACGGCAGCCATCAATGCCTTTATAATCTGCAACTCAACACGATCATCCGTTCCATCGCCCTTGAAACAATCGCACGCGACCTCGACCGCTTGATCCACCAACTTTGCAGTTCGCTGGGGAACAGGAGGGACCGCGTCATCGACCTGCTCCGTTGAAGCAGGAGCAGGAAGATCGACGAGATACGAAAACGAGAATAATTTGCCGAGTGTATCGAGCGCAATCACTTTGATGTCGTTATTGTTCGTCTGGCACGCGAGTCTCAATGGTTCGAAAATAGCGACCGGAGGAGGCGTAGCTGGTGCCAATCGCTTCAATTGCTCTGTATCTCGTTAGCCAAGCACTATCTAAATAAAATCCCAACGCTTGTAAAAAAAAATACATACCGACTCCGCTCTCAAGACTGATCTGAAGCGGACCCTTGCGTTTACCGTCACGCGTAGATAAGATCGTTTCAAACGCTTTCACGACAAACTTCATTGATGAGATCGGGGTCCCCAGCGGTGCAGCCGTGGTTGCTGTGCTAGCGAAGCTGATTGTCGATGCTGCGATCGATGGAGCGGAAACAGGCTGTTCCACAGGTGCTTCTGATGGCGCCGGCTCTTCTTCATGCGTCTCCGTGGACTCTGTCGGAGCCGCGATATCGGCCTCGACAGGTTCTTCGGAAGCCGGCGGCGGGACTGGTACTGTATCATCGCCATTTTCACCCGCGGTTTCCTGATCCGCAGTTTTCTCGCCAGCATCGTCGCCCAAAGCCACGTCTTCCAGATCACCGCGGCCTTCATCAGCTTCACCGCCATTTTCAGCACCAGCACCACCATCATTCCACACATTTCTCGACCCGCTTTCTGCAATCGGCTGTTCAGATTGCTCAGAATTGCTGATATCGGCCGTATCCGCTGCGTCCTCGTACACGACCGAGACGTCGGCCGACGACGCGGCTGCTGCTGTCGTTGCTGCTGCAGCGTCGTACCCCGGTTCCAACGGAACCAGACCGGGCTGCGTTTCAGGCAGCTCCGCGTCGGACGCCATAATCAAAAAGGCCCGGACCTTTCTATTTGAGAGTGGATTATGGAGAGAAAGCGGGATTGGAGCGCAATTGCGGGAACCTGTAGCTTGCGTAACCTGGATGGGTTCTGGCCTTTCGTGAGAGGAAGGGGCCATGTTAACTAAATTGGGCTGCAACGCCAGCTGCGCCACGCGGCCGCTGCCGCCGCACAGCCGCAACCCGCACCGCCACGCGCCGCACTGCTTGCAATAATTTGCTTTGAAAATTGAATTTCAACATCTCGGTTCTACTTCACGTCCTGAATCAAAGATCTTCCAGATATCCCTGGTTTACTCGTCAAACCACACGTCACTATGTCCTCCCTCCTCTTTGACGATCTCTTCACGGTCTCGACCATCGACAACAAGCGCTACGACCGCGTGTCCCGCATCACGGCAACCTCAAACTCCTCGACCGACATCCACCTCACGCTCGATCTCAACACCGAGCTCTTCCCCGTCACCACCGGCGACATCCTCTCCATCGCGCTCGCAAAGACTCTTTCTCTCGATTTTTCCGATTCCGCTCCGCCTAGCACTTCTGGATGGCGGGAACCGAAACCCGGTGAGCGCGGGTTGGCCGATGATTACGACTACGTTATGTATGGAACTGTGTATAAGTTCGAAGAGGGCAAGAACGAGAACATGTACGTCGGAATATGTCTATCTATCCGTCCCTTGACCCGTGACTAACGATATTCATTTATAGCTCTGTTTACGTCTCGTTCGGCGGTCTCCTGCTGTGCCTGGAAGGCTCCTACAAGAAACTGGCGCCGCTGAAACAGGAGAACGTATACCTCCTTGCTCGGCGGTAGACAAGTACGGCGTATAATTTTTATTGCATGTTTGAAAAGTTGGTTGTATATTAGCTAAGTTAATGGGATTTGGCATTTTTTGCGCTCATATATATAAGATGTATTTACACGTCTATTTACGGTATATACAAACAGGCGCGTCCAAAATTCCTATGCCAAAAGCCTCTCAACCCATGCCAGTCATTTTAAGACTTCAGTTACCAAACAAACGCCATAACCCAGTTAAATCCAAGATGATCCGCCGTATAATTACAAATCCAAAACCAAGCCCAACAAGCAAAAATAAAAGCACATGTAAACCTCCCGATCACGCTAGATCAGACGATCGTCATTATCCTCGCAAATGCCTCTCTCCAGCACTTCCAAAGCCCGTTCATAGTACACGGGCGAATGATGAAAAATCCCTCGTCCGAAAACCGGCTCGCCGAATCGCTTCTCAACGTCCAACACCACACGGCCGACAACTCGTGTCGCTTTCTTCGTGCGCCCGTCGTGTGTCTCGAATACGGTCGAGGTCGTGAGATGATATACTTCGCCTGGCGGGACAAGTTTCTCGCTGTTCATGCTCGCGCGAAGTTTGCATAATTCAGTCCAGAGATATTCATCATCCTGAGCATCGAAAAATGCACCAGTACGAGAGGCAAGCTTGGCGAGCACGCGATGCTTGATTTCTTCGACAATGCGATGATCGGCCTTAAACGCCAGCGCGACGCTTTGCAGGTCGCGTAATACACCGAGCGAGAGACATGGTACGATGTCGTTGCCGTAAACGACTGAGGTAATCAGACCACGTGTCACGCGACGTAAATCAGATGATATGGTAGCCGTGGGACCGAATGCATAACTGTGGATCTTGCGACCGATCGGAAGCGTCGATGCCGCCGATGTCACAAAGATCCCACCAGGTCCTGGTTCTGCGACCAGAATACTCAATAATGCAGCTACTCCTCCGCCCTGTATACAGATTAGCCAAACCCCTCTTCTTACAAGAACAACGGAGAATACGCACCATTGAATGCCCACACATGACCAACCCATACTCCGGGCCCAGCTCTTCGAGCGCGACCTTAATCGTCATCAACACGCGACTGGCCTCGCGCTTCAACAACTGTGCACTCTTAAGCATGCCGGTGTGTGCTTTGTAAGTCTTTCCAAGCCATTCAAAGTCTTCATACTCGCACGTCATATCCGTAAGCACATCTTCCAATCCCATCGTTCCGCGCACAGTCAAAACGACAGTCTTGTTAGCATGATCCACGGCGACAAAGTGTACAAGCGGGATACCACCCGAGCGATCGATTGCGGCATCTGAGAAGCTCGAGAGTAAGATATGATCGAGTCCGATGCGCGTGTGACTAGCAAACGCGTGATGCTCGGCATGATGATGCGCGTCTGTAGAAGGAAAAATCTTGTCCGCGGTGCCGAGGCCGAGAAGACGCAGAAACGATTGACCGTACGAAGCAGACGCGAAGCGCATGTATTTAGCCATGTTATGACAGATATGCGCAGGCGGAAAAGGCTGGATCTGCGGTTCCTCTGAAGCATCCAGTACAAGCGAGGTCTGAGACTGCGTAGTCTTGACCGTGTACATTGACGACTGAGACGGCCGACGACGGCCAGGACCAGGACGGGGAGGAGGAACTGTGGAGATATATGACGGGGAAGGACTGTCAGCAGCAGTATTCACATGCAATTTATGCCCCGAATACTGTCTCCGCATGTTTGTTGTCGGCGAGCTTGCGGCCGAGTTGTGTCGGGATAACCGCTTGTTCTCGTCGCGACCGTAGTTCATGAGACTCTTTGAAACGCGCCGAGACACCGATGCAGGAGAGTCAGGCGGGACTGTAGCATCCTCAAACTGAGACGTCTTCACCGGTGACCCACTACCCATGAAATCATCATTGTCGGTCATCAAAGGCGTCCTGTCGCCACGTGAATCGGTCGAAGGCGGGAAATCAAACGATTTTAACGGTGATCTGGCGCTGCCCACTTCGACCAGATCGCGCTCTTCCGGATCTTCAATCGCATATGCTGACTCAATAGCCAGCGGCAAACTCGAGCTATCCTGCGGATCAATGCGTGCTGCTTCCGGCAGTTGTCGCATGGCGTTGACTTCCTCACCGGACCCACGTTTCTTGCTAAGTCTCTTACTCACGCTCTGGAACATTACCCTGTACCGTGACTTTTCGCCGGCAAGCGGATCGATAACTTCTTCTTCCATCACGACCGCATTATCCGGGATGGCGATGCACGTGTCACCCGTATTGCCGCCGACTACTTCGATTGTTGTGGTGGTGGTAGTGACCTCCTCAGTACTGACGAGGATCTCTGCCTCTGGTGAAATATGCTGCATACCCTGCAATTCTTCGTAAAGATCTGTGCGTGGGTTCTTGACTTCGAGAGTACGAGTCTCGCCAGTATCAAGCACGACAACATCCCAAAGAACACGCATCTCGATTCCCTGAACCGACCGTCTCCACCCGCGAGCTTGCAAGATCGAAAAACAAGTAAGTCCCGAGACAAGACCGTACAGTCCGGCACCATCTCCAAGTTCACGACGGATAAGAGAGATAATGCTTGCGATTGCGCGGGAAGACTCGGTGGAGCCGAAGATGCTGTCGAGCATGTGCACTGAATCCTGAGCGAGGTTGCTGAAAGTGGAGACGGTGGACGATGCAAGATGAAAAGACGCAGAGGTAAAGAGTTGTGCGAGAGTGGTTGTCTTTGTTATAGCGCCCATCTGTGTTTCGTTAGCTGCTGCTGATCATGAGGTCAACAAGACAGAACGATCGGACTTACACTTCGAGCGGTGAACGAGCCACCATCAGGAACGTCTTCCTCTGCCTTGTAAACCAGGGCCTCAACAGCACGCTTAGATACGTCAATAGTGGTGATAGCCCCGAGGCGGGCGGAGTCGAGGACGGTTTCGGCGACATAAGTGCCGAGACGGAGGGAGATGGTGGAGGAGCGGGAGAGCGCAGAGACAAGGCGCGCGAGGCGGAAGGGCAGCAGGGTGGGCGAGAGCACGGCCGGCGGCGGCGGCTCGAGCTGGATCTGCTTCTGCTTCATTGAGCGTGGAGTAGGGGGGGGAGGGAGGGAGAAAGAAGGAAGGGAAAGTGAAATGAAGAGAGAATCGAGGAGGCGAGGAAGAGATCAGACGGTTTAAAATACAGGAAGGGTCCGGGGCGTCAAATGCCACCGTCACTGCTAATTCAGGCCGCGTTGGGAGTTTTGCGGAAGCCGCACGGCTTGTTGGGGAGCACGTGATTGGGGTTTGTAGGGTTTGGAGTCTATAGGGTTTGTAGGGTTTAGCCACCTGCAGGGCTAGGGCGCCCGCATTCGGCCGCACATGACGCGATAATAGGCACGCGACCCCGCGTGGCTGTGGTTGGGAGCATTGCTGCGGTGGAAGCCGGCGGAGCGAGCCGGAAGTGTGTACAGGTGGCCAATCGGCCCAGCAGGTTCATAGTATCGGCAGTATAGGAAGTAAAGTAGCAGTAGGTAGTAGTATAATGAATAAGTATATTGAGCAACCAAACAGCGGAACCAACACCGCCAACGCGTAGCACCATGGCCCGACCGAAGTGCTGTGGCACGAGATTAGCCGGCCGGGCCCGACCCGGAAGATAACATAGAACGAATAGCATAGCATGACAAGAAGAACGACAAAAGACAAAGACAGGCAAAAGCAAACACAAACGCCGGACAATCGAAACGATGAGGGAGATAGAGATTATGGATTATATGGAGATGTATCAATGGCGAGAGAGGTGAGAGATGCAGTCTACTGGGGCTGGGCGGCGAGACTAGACCTTGCTGGCGACAGTCTGCTCCTGCTGGAGCTTGAGCGCGTTGCGTCTGTGGATGTTAGCACGATTCATAGAAGTAGATAGAAAGTAGAAAGAGCTCACTCATGCAGCTGCTGCTTGCAGTCCTGGAGCCCGGTGCACTTGTGGTCCTCGAGCAGGCGGTGCTTCGCGCAGAAGTGGCCATCGCAGAATGAGCAGTCGCCGACGATGCGCAGCGGGGTCTGCGAGCAGCTCTTGACGGAGCATCGCTTCTTGCTGGACGCGCCGCCGCCGCGCAGACGCAGCACGAGGTTCACGGTCGCGCCGTCGTCGACTGCGCAGTCGCTCAGCGAGGCGGCGTCGGCCAGCACCGCGCCCGCGAACACGAGACGCTGCATCGAGGCTGGCAGACGGTGGGTTTCTTGCAGTGCAAGCTTGACGGATGCGATCGAGTCGGCGGAGTGGGCCTCGAGGGCGTAGACTGGGGGCGTGTTAGTATGGGTCATAGGTCATCGGAATCGGAGCCGGCACTCACGCTTGCCGTCGACGGTCTTGACGTTGACGCGCATTGTGTGTAGTAATGTAGGTAGAGGATGTAGAAGGAGGATGAGATGTGTAGAAGATGGTTTGCAGTAGAAAAGCTGTGTGCTGGCGCAGACCAGAGGGCGGTGGAGTGGTGTATGTACTGTGGAGCTGGACTCGGAACCGCAGCGCGGCCGCCGCGCGTTATATGGCCCGCACCGCCACCCTTATCTGGTGGCAACGTCACGTGCGGTCACGTGTGGTCACGTGCCCGCCACCGCCACCAGCCACCAGCCGCACGATGACGTGCCTTCAATCCAAGACCATTCTTCCTTCTTTTAAGGTCTTGTCTGTTCGAACTGACATACGAATGGCCTACAAGTACTCTTTTTCTTTTTAGTCTACTGTAGAGGACCACTTTATCACCAACTGTGAACCACTTCGTGACTTGAACAAACCACAGTCGCATGTCCCATGGAAGCGCATGGACGACCGCCCGCACCTACCAGCAAGCCTTGACTCTTGAGTGACTGATACAGCCAGCTTGGCTGAGTTGTACTGTTGTATCCTCAGCTACTCTGTAGTGCAAGTGTGTAACTATGCAAACCTGGCAATACCTTCGTGTATCAGTACAGAGTACAGACATTGACTGATGCTCCGCGAGTTCAGTCTTCATTCCGACATCGGCCAGCAGCATACTGCTCTCGCATTTCCCTTTCCACTTTCAGTCGACAACTCCTCCCTTCACTCAGTGGTACTCGCTCAGCTGAAATACATCAGACTTGCCTCTGTCGAACTTGTCGCCCAATACGATATCCGCTACATCTAGTTTAGTGGAGCACCTCAATGAAATCAGCTTCTCGGCGACTCAGCCACGCCCTTTGTAGACTAATTGCCCGTTTCGGACGCCTAGGGTCAGGGCGTGTTGTTGATTAGCCCGATCGGGCCAGAGCTACATAGGGTTCAGGGTAACGCGGCCGTAAATAGCTTGCCGCCGCCAACTTGGCCAGTATTGGCGCTGATCGTGATCATCGGTCCAACCTTTACCTGTACATGTGACCAGTCTTCTAGAACTTAGGACTTGAGACTGTTACTCAGTTAGGAGACTTATACTACGGCTTGCCGTCTTTTGCAACTCTGCAGGCAGTATCATGGCTGACTCCCAACTACGGAGATCATCGCGTGCGGCGCAGATATAATTGTCGAATCTCGAGGAGTTAAGGGGACCTCAAAATTTATATACCGTCACGACTATACACGATTCAACACCAGTATATACATATATTCAACATGTCTATATAGTTCTCCTACATTCAAAGCTTTGGTAAACCATGAGCCTGACATACCGCACGCCGCCCAGCGCGGCCACAGCAAAGCTCACCGCCCTTCGCGGCCGCTGGCTCCGCGTACACGCCCTCGTCACCGAAATGCGCGAGCGCGTCCCAGCACCGGTCGACACAATGGGCTGCCACGTTCTTCCCGAGAACGTGAAAAAAACGCAATCGATAGCGTCTCAGAACCTGCAGATTCTCATTTCCTTGCTCCTCTCATCGCAGACGAAAGACCAGCATACGTTCGCGGCAGTGCAAGGGTTGCGCGATCATTTTGAACCATTGGAGATCACGCCTGCGCGAATTGTCGATATGTCTGAGTCGTTGCTGGATCAAATCATTCACGGTGTCGGGTTCCACGCCAAAAAGACAGTGTACATGAAGAAAATAGCCGCAATGCTCCTCCCCGACGAACCGCTATCAGAACATATCCCGACCGACCTCGAGACTCTAGTCAAGACTTTCCCAGGCATCGGTCCAAAAATGGGAATTCTTTATCTCCAAAACGCACAGCCGTATCCAGGCGAAAAGGGTCCAGTGGCGGAGGAATTCGGGTTAGCTGTCGACACACACGTGCTCCGATTATCCCAGCAGTTCGGGCTCGTACACGCGCCAACCCGCGGTCCAGCTACAGTTACGCCTGAGATTGCGCGAGTGCAGATTGAAGATATCGTGCCTGTCGAACATTGGAAAGAAGCAAACCCGCTGTTAGTCGGGTTCGGACAAACGGTTTGCGGGGCGCGGGCGAAGATGTGTGGAGAATGTGTTATTCTGGGTTCTGGGCTTTGTAAAGCTGAAGATCGACGGATGCTTACGAGAGAAAAGCGAGCGGCAGGGCAGGATTCGAAAAGGCGCGTTAAAAGGGAACGGGTTGAGGTGCAGGATATTGAGGAGTTGGTCAGTGTCAAGCATGAGCGGGAAGATTTAGCGGAGGTTGTTATCAAAGAAGAGAAATTGGCGGTCGTCAAAGAGGAAATCGCGACGGTAAAGCAAGAGGTATTGACCGACTCACCACCACCTACACGCCGGCAACTACGCTCTCGAGCACTTAGAGCTCCAAGTTAACACCATCAATAAAAATGCATAAGTTATCAATTATATATAGGAAGCAAATAAACGCCAGTAATACCCCATCCATCGATTACCATTTCGGCAAAATCTTAATCATCAACATCGCAATAAACACGCTCATAAACATCACGCCAACGCTATAAATATAGAACCTCCACCCAATCGCAGTCGTCTGCCGATACCTCGACAATCGACCACCAGTTTTCTGCATATTATCAACATTCCGATCCAACGAGTGCATCGCATTCGTGACATTTTCTTGATCCGCTTCAAGTTTATTCCCCAGTGCGAGCGCATTCCGTTTCAACATCGCCGCCTGACTGAGTAATGATTCTGCAAGCTCGTCTTGCTGGTCACGATGATATTGAAGCCTATCTTCTAATGTGGTCGCAACACCTGACGGTACTAATGACGGACCGCGGGATTTGTCGACTGTCGGCGCGCTGAGTAATGAATCGGTTTCCGGAGTGCCCGAAAGTGCGGGCTCGAGCGATGCAATTGAATGTTCTTCCTTCCTTTCTGTCGGGCTCGTCGGCTTGCGACTTTCTAGTGAAAGCTTTAAGAACTCTGATCGTTGTGATAATTTCTAAATCAAATTAGCAATTCGCCTAAATATCTCGCTTGCACGAAATCGACTGGCATACCTCATCCACAACTTGCATCGTCTAAAATCCAATTAGCAAACCTTCAAACCCAAAAATAAATGAAGAACATACATCTTGCGCACTCCGTATCCGCTTCCGCTCCGAAAAGACACCCGCATTCGTCCCTGGCACCTCCTGTGCACCATTCACTTGCCCACTATCAACCTGCGCCAGTAATTTCCTCGCATACTCCAAATCCTGCCCTCACCATCAGCCCACATTCCACCTGGTTTTTCCGCCATCTCTAAAACACAAAAAAACACATACAGTTGATAGCATATTCCGTTGAATCATATCTTTGAATAATCCATACGCGTCTTCGACCAGAACTTCATCGTTCTGCACGTCGGAAATTAAGGTCGGTTGGTATTCCTTTTGTACCGGGGCGAGGGTGGTCATATCTTGCGCGATGCGCTCGATCACTGACGTTAATTCGTATAATGACATTGTGATTCTCGTTCTCACAAAATACGCAGTGAATATAAATCGAACAGTGGCTCTTTTAATTGGTTGATTCGAGGATGAAAGATGTCGAATCGTGCGACGTGTGTATTACGCGTAAAATCAAATCACGTGCATTTAAACTTTCGTAATTCGCGATGCACAAAGGTCGCGATATATCTCGAGACGCGTCAACTCTTGCATGTGGGTCAAATATTATACGACAAAACTTCGCCAAAATCAATTGCGACTCGACTAGAAGGACGGTTGTACATTATACATACAGCATATAACTTTTCCTCATACCACCCCAGATCATCGAACCGTACGCTCCTCAGATCGCTTAGTACCTCACAATGAGCCAACCCGGCTCTAAGCACGCCTCTCCAGCTCCCCGAGCTACCCCCGGAAGCGCACCCCACTCCCGTATTTCATCCGCCAACGGCACTTCTAAAGTATCCTACGCAACACCTGCACACAAACAGAATTCCTCAGGTTCAACACCACCTGCAGCATGGCGCGTATCATCGCAGCCTGATTCCCAGCCCTTTGATCAACTTGAGGAAGTAGTTGCGGACCTTTCGTTTTCCGACGGCGACTCGAAGTTTCATCCGTCTGGTTCGATGCTGGATGCGTCAACGAGGGCGGATAATGCTCTGTATTTCTATAAACAGATTTTGCCCGAGGATCCGCGGTATGCGCATTTTATGGGGAGACTTACATCGTTGGTGCAGGAGTCTTTTGTTGCGGAGAAACTGTTCCCGGATTTACGTACGTATATATTTACAAAGAAATGTACTGTTTATCCTTTACGGAAATACTGACAATTTTTATGTCTAGGTCGGCCCAACACGAAACTTGTTATTGAAAGATTACCAGCCGGTTACGGTTTATTCGACCACACGACCAACAAACAGCCCGGAGCCGCTAAAGATCGCCATGATACCTACTTGTTTGGCCACCCGTCAGGTCACAAATACCGGTCTCCCCTCGAATTTTTCACACATCTAATCTATCTCTTACGGCGTTCTAAAAATGGTTGGACAGGGTCGGTCGATTTATGTACTTGTAGCCCCTGTGAGGGACTTCGGCTAAGCGCTTCTGTTGATACGACTACACGCGTTCGGAAAGCGGCTTTTAATTCTACACCAAGTAGAAGGTTGACGCCAAAAGAGGTTCGAAAGACGGCTCTGAAACTACTCATCACAGAGGAACGAAAAGCAGATCAGCGAGTCGGATCAGCGAATTATCGGCTAGGCGAAGTTGTTTGGTACATTGAGTCGGGCAAAATGAGACCAGCT
Source organism: Myxozyma monticola (assembly GCA_030568405.1). Classification (NCBI taxonomy): domain Eukaryota; kingdom Fungi; phylum Ascomycota; class Lipomycetes; order Lipomycetales; family Lipomycetaceae; genus Myxozyma; species Myxozyma monticola. The sequence continues at coordinate 144,872 of JAJLTV010000012.1, forward strand.
TTGGTTGTCAAACGACCGCAGTTTGATGACGTGGCGTGGGTTACGAGTGATAAATCACATGAACGATACAACAAAAACGAGTGGTATAAACTGTTTATGTACGATGAAGAGGATACGGAAGATAATGTTTTGGAGGAAAACATAGCGCCGTGGTTATCTTGGGATCCCAACGAATGTAAAGTCGGCCGGGTTGCCAGAATCATAAACTCGTGGTCTGTGATTGGCAGATTCGTCGGGCCGAAAAACGAAGTTCTCTACAGCGGTGCGTTCCTAGGCGCAGAGAAGATTTGGGTCGGTGATGCAATCAGATTAGCACCTGATGGGCCTGCCCCGGCGGGGTCGAAACCATTAGACGAGATCATGATTGTTGAAGAAATCTCGATCGACGAACAAGGGCTTCTTTGTTTCTCTGGCGACACGTACGTTCCAGGCGAAAACCAAGTCACGGGACATTCGGTGCCGCTTCGAGTTGGCCTTGAGAAGCATTATGCTCTAGTTAATGAGCCGGACAATATGACTATGGTGACGAGCGAGTTGACTGCCGGAAGATGGTATCCGCCCATAGTTAGCACTGGTCGGAGTTTGAGCAAGACGGGTACACTAAGGGTGAGAGCTAGTAGTAGGAGGGCAGTTGCGGGGGCTGCTTAGCATTTAGGATTATATAGTTATTTCATGTATAGTTATTGAATCAGATGTATACTCTATCTCACGTGGTCCAGTTCTTCGTATTTCGCTCTAAATGGATCGCAACGCCGGCTGCGGGGCCGTCCGGCACAGCACAGCTGCGTGGATAAGTCTATAAGACAAGTTAAGAGACACAATATCTCTCAGCTCTGATTTACAGATATCTCGTAACAGTATAATACTATGCAATTGAACAACAAGTATACAAGCAAATCCCACACTTCTAATCACAACGGAATGCACCATCAACACAAAAGCCCCCATAACACAAAAGCTCCAAGATAAGCTCTACTCTTCCTTCATTAAGCAAGACAATCATAATGGTATAAGCAAACAATCATAATGATATAAGCAAATTATCATAATGGTATAAACAATACAATCTCATCATCGCGCTCTTCGTGCATCCGCCATGCCTTGATAAAAATCCGCCAACTCCACTGGCATATAAGCTCTCTTCCATGTTACTTCAAACTTGCGCCCTGCAGCTTCCGATTCTTCGTCTTCTTCCGTGCTACTCCACTCGCCTACGACCGAGTCACTCGATGTCCATAGTTCCATATCGAGACGAATCTTGGCTACCACGGTGGCGCCTATCAAGAGTGACTTATCAGAGAATCGTCGCCACCATCCGTTGGCTGCATTCCGTGCCAGATTTGCGCCTGTGGTATATTCCAACTTCGGTACGTTCGGGTTAGGCTCATCTGAAATACGCGTGCTCTCCATATTCCAAGTGACTTGCTCCGATAAATTCACGTCATTCTCCATAACCGAGTTCGGCAAAATCTCGGTATCCACATAACGCTCCTGCTCAATATTCTGCGTATTCCGCTCCCCCACTCTATGAGTCATCTCAATCCCAAGCTGGATGTCACGAGCGGCATCGTTACCGATACTTTTACCAAAGTGACGCGCGCCACAGGTAATCATTCGAGTATTCTTTTCCGGCGCGCGTCCAGGTTCTTCCGTTTCGATTTCCTGAATCCGCGGATGAATAGGGGTAGCAGCAGTGGGGAAACTTAAGCCGATGTGGTGAGGAAATGTCGCATATAAACATCGCAAAAGATGTACATGTCCAAAAGAGCTCGCATATGGCGAAAGGTGAAACCCAAAAGAGGTATGTTGTTGCCAGTAGCTGCCAAACGTCTGTAAAACATCCACGCGTTCGGGTAAGCCAGTTTTATTTCCCCGAACAAGCGCAGGAGAATAACGAATCAACTGCAAGTGATTTTCTGAAGTGGGATCGTCAAGACATAAATCGCGACAAGCAGAAATGATATTGACCACGATGAAAATCTGCATGAGCTTAGAGAAACGCGAGGCCAAGATAGCTCTGATATCGACCGCAACAGTGGGTAACACAACGCACGGATCAGCCCATTCAGTAGAAACTGGAGAAACATCATCGGGATCTTCAAACCGGGTATTCTGAATCACTTTATTGTGCAGCTGCTCAATCTCAGACTTCAGCGAACTCGCAATATCTTCGAGAGACTTGATATGTGTAATAAGGAATTCTCTAACGCGCCAAAAGAAGGAGGGTATTCTCTTTAAACGGCATTGGCATTCCGAAATTGTCGCCATGACGTGGATATAGCGTGCCTCTAGCTGCTCCAGCGTAAAATCTTCCTCGCGGTGAGCGATATCCTATCTGCGTTAATAAAATAAGCGTATAGACGAATCAAAAAAACAAACCTTCGATTCCGCATCTACCGCAGGCAAAGCCCGCCGAATCTTGCTTGCGATGATACGCAACTCGACAACAATCTTCATAGTAATCGCCTGCACTCGTCTGTGCCATAAAACCAGGTTACACACGGGAAACCAAAAAACCGAAAGCAGGGCTAACGACAAGCTGTCTACCGCTTTCTAAATCCGCATATTAGCCCGATCTCGCTTAATTTCAATAGGGCGTCGACTTGCCTTCATCATGCTTCGCGTCTCAAACTTCCACATTCTCACACAAATCGAACCGAGATTCATCCAAACTGAACGGATGCCAGAAACACAGCAACGAATGATATACGGCACCGAGGCAAACGTCATCTCGAGAGCCAACCATAAAAGAAATACAATTTGCAGATCCTCAGGTAAAGCGTCCAACACACTATCCGAAATCTTCGTGAAGTTGTTCCATGAAAGAGCTCGAAATTCCCGAATTACAATCACACTGATCCAGAAGGCGTTGACCAGGCGCCTTCCGCGTGCAGATTGAGTAAGTCGAAGATGAATGGAGCTCGTGACTGAGGAAAGAACCGCAGTAAAGTACGACCGTAGCGTAGTAGCTGACTTGAATAAGAAAAGACCGAATTGACGGAGTAGAAGCGAAGCTCGCTGGAGTCCATGCGTGAGGAGTCCAACGGAACGAGGCTCGCGGGGTGTAACGTCAACATCCAGAGCCGGCGCAGAGTCCAACTCGGCGGACCTGCGGGCCTGTTTCGAAACGGATTTGATTGTAAAGGAAGCGGATAGAACCGCAAAATATTCGAGGACAAGTCGAATATAATCATATTGTCGTGTCGGAAGATCGAGATCGAGCGGAATCGCAGGTGACTTCAACGTTTGAAGATAAGCGTGGAGTGCACCCGCGTCCTTCGCGTTGGAAAGAGAGTTATACAAAATAAACAACAATCCAGTAGTTATAGTAACCTGCATGCTCCGATGCATAGCCAACTTCGTAATATTCGTAAGCGTCGCGCGTAATCCGGATGCGCGTCCTCGAACGGCCGGATGCAAATCGAGCCAGTGATTGATCAATCTGACTGCCCGCCGCGCGACGAAGAAAATCGATAAAACAGCACAATATTCCGAGAAAAGCTGCATAATTCCGCGGCGCTGCATAGGAAGGTTCAAGTCGGCTGAAATCAACGTGTCGTGCGACAGCCCGACGACACCGGAACCAAAGAGAATCTCGCAGACGGTTTCAATATAGAGAGAAAAGACCACAAACCACGCCGTCCAAAACAAGACAGCGGTCACAATATCCCAAACCATGTCAACTAATGGGACAAACACTCGTTCTGCAACCGCTACCAGAAGCGAGCACACGAATCCGCACAACGCACCGACGACTCGTGCGGGCGCCGCCGTAATCCTGTTCATCCCCGCTCGTCGTTTAAACAAAACGACGTACAAACAAACCACAACACCATGAAACACCGTCATCATCGCGGCATCAAAGTAGCCAGCAGATTGAGGACTGCCTGCTGTGCCTAAAACCTCGTGCCAGGCCGCCGTACTGCCGACCGTCCACATCGTCATCAAAAAGACAAAGATGAAATCCATCGTTTTGTCAAAAGGGGGGTACTGTAAAAAAGGAAACTTGGAAAATTGGGGAATAGAAACAAACGCGGTAATCACTTGAAATCAGAAGCTTGCTAGTTGCTGCTGAGAAGTGATTCGGGGCATTCGATAGGGAGAAAGAATCTGGGCGGGCTGCGGACATCTTATGTACGGGTCGCCCGATTCAGAATATAGTCACGTGACAGTTTTGTAGCAGGCAAGCTTGCAGCTGCAATATCGCGACCCGCCCTCGATCCTTAGCTTGAGCGATCGAGCATGCAATTGCAGATCCAGTCCTTTATTGAATATAACAAACCCATAATTAACTATTTTCATACATAAGAATACTATTGTTACAACCAGAGCCGAGAGCGGTACATCATAAAACCAGCAAACAACAAAACAAAACAAAAAAATCAAGCTAAATAGTCCGCAGTCTCAGCCAGTTTATACTCATCAATCAACTCCGCCACGACTTCTCTCGCATCATCAAACTCCTCAAGTCCCTCTGCAAACATGGGTTGCTTCCGATACGGTTCCAAGAATGCGTTGCGTTTCCGAAGACGATCGTACTGGTCTAGGATTCGTTTGAAGAGCTGGTAAAATTAGTTAGCGAAATGAATTGTATGAGCAAATGAAGCCAAGATAAAATAAACGAGAAACACTTACCGAGGCAATGCTGGTATGGTTCGCGAGCATGAGTCCGCTTACTCTATTCGAGCTCTGGACATATGGCGATTTCTTTGTAAGCGCGACCTGAATACTCGCTGGCCCCCAGGGGATAAAACTCGCCAACCCTCGCTCCCGGATCCGTAAAAGGGATTTATGAACGTCAGTCGGATCAGCTTCGCCCTGGATGATGTTCAAGATTGAAATAAAACAAGACTCGGCTGACTGATGAGTCGATACCATTCGATTCTTTGGCTGTAATAATCGGCGCATGACGTCTAACACTGTCGTTTTGCGTACTGATTTGGCTTGATCGACTAAGTCGGCTGTGAATGGAGTATACGCAGTCATCAAGTAATGACACCGAGGGGTTGGAACAAGACTAGCCAACAGTGAAACAAGATCGTTGTGCATATATCCCGGATACCGTAAAGGTGTTGTACTGGCAGACATGACTGTCGCAACAAGCTGATTTGTTTGATCAAACGTCGGACTCTGAACTCGTAAACTGTCGGCGGCTAATCTCGATAAAGCCGCATTATCAAGCACAGTCACAGCATCAGCATGCTGAGTTAGTCGCTTCAATGAAAGTAAACTGTTGTATGGCTGTACAACGACTTCAGATACCTGCTGCATAGCCGGGAACACGGAATACGTCTGCACGACTTTCTTCGGGAACCGATCACTCAGTCGTTCAAGCAGATACGAACCTAATCCAGAACCAGTCCCACCAGCAATCGAATGCATCAGCATAAACCCTTCCAGAGAATCTGACCCATCAGCCTCACGATCCAGCATATCCATCAACTCATCCGCCAGTCGTTCACCCGCATGATACCCGGAAGCCCAAATATTCCCGGCACCGCTACCATCACCACCAGAGTATATATTTTCCGGATTATACATGCGTGCATAAGGTGAGTTGAGAATCCCGCTAATCACACGGGGTTCGAGATCGATCAGTAACGCGCGTGGAATGTACCGTGTATCGTCAGATTGATAGAAAAACACGTCCTTCCGATCCGAGGTCGTCACTGGTAAGTCTTCGCGTAACGTGCCATCGGGACTAAGTCCGTGTTCAAGACATAACTGTTCCCAGAATTTGGCACCAATCTGATTTCCACATTGGCCTGGTGGGTTGTCGTTAGTAAATAAACACAAACAAGGGGCGCTGGCTAGCCGTACCTGCTTGTAACGTGATGATTTCCCTAGGGAGACAGTTAGTATCGCGTCGCGTGATAAAATATAGGCTCATCAATCATACCTCGGCATATCGCCTACTCGCTACTGCTAGCTATGTTGCAGCTAATTTGTACGCGTCGTTGTTGTAGAAAGCGGATACGGGATCGAGTTGGGTTTCGTTTTTTGTTGACGCGTGTGTGTGTAAACAAATTGCAAGCTAGGTATGTACAAACCCCTCGATTGTACATTAAGTCAAGTACAGACGCCTTACGCTTACATGATCAATTCAAAACATTAAACGCGAAAATCCAACAGCTACAAAATCTCGAATTTGTCTACAGGAATGTTTTTTAGCTGATAATTATAGAGGACAGTATAACTTGCATTTATTGAAAACATCGAGATACATACTTGCCACTTCCCACCAGTTTTTATCAGTTCCTGGAAGAAGATCTATTGAGGAAAAACCAAAAGACGAACAGACTTGCTCAAGAAATGCCGATTATTTTACTCTCGGGATATCCATGCTCAGGCAAATCCTCGCGGGCGAGAGATATTGTCGCTGATATCCAGTCCCGGGCGCCGGAGCGGAAAGTGGTTTTAGTATCCGACGAGTCGCTTGGGATCAGTCGGAATACATACCGGGGTATGTCTCCCGTTTCCACTCTTTCTAACATCAACGAAGAAAGACCAAAGTCTAACAAGACCAATATAGAAGCGAAAACCGAGAAACTAAGCCGTGCGAACCTGATGTCTGCAGTGAAACGAAACTTGTCGCGTGAGGATGTGGTTGTGGTTGATAGTTTGAATTATATAAAAGGGTATCGATATCAGATCTTTTGTGAAGCGAAAGCGGAACAGACTACGTATGCGGTGGTGCATGTCGGCGCGCCTGCAGAGCTATGTCGGGAATGGAACGCGAAACGGAGGGAAGAAAGTGGGGAGGAGTCTAGCTGGGATGATGAGTTGTATGTCCTTGTTTTTGCTGATGTTGTTTTTGATTTCGACAAGTTGGCTAACAAGATTAGGTTGGATGCGTTGATTTTCCGCTATGAAGAGCCAAATGGGATGAATCGTTGGGATTCGCCGCTATTTACACTACCATACACGGACGCGACTTCTACGATTTTACCAGACTTGTTCAACTCTATCATGTTCCGCAAACCAAAACCGCCGAACTTCGCAACAGTACTCAAACCAGCATCCTCAGACGACTATGTATATCAATTGGACCGGCAGACACAAGAAGTAATCAAACTAATTGTTGAACGGCAACAGGAGAATGGAGGACAAGGTGGGATGGAAGTTGACGTTTTAGGTGGGAATAGTACTGAAAAAGTGATCGTACCGGTTGAAGGTGTTTCTTCGGCACAGTTGCAACGGCTTAGGAGGACTTTCGTAGGATTGAATAAGACGAGACAGGTTGATGGTGGTAGGATCAAGAGTGCGTTTGCGGAATATTTGAATCGCAATTTGGATGCATAGTTTGGGTATGGAGCTGACTGGCGAATTACGGCATGTAAGATATTGTACATATATTCTCAAGGTCTACACACAATAGAATAAATACAGTTCACAAAGAATCCAAATACATCCAAAATAAAAGTTATAAAATACACAAGAAGAATCACATAATACTGCAGCACTGTTTGAGACATTTCGCGAGCATATTAACCATCTCATCGTTCTGGGCGTTCTGCGCATTCTGCTGAGATTGATCGACCTGGAACTGTTGCTGCGGATGTCCGACATAGTTCTGGTTCCCGTTATAGTTATTGTTATAGGTCGGTTGGTTCTGGTTAGCGTAGTAAGGCTGATAGGTAGCAGTAGGCTGTTGCGCGGACGGGTAGTGGTAGTTCGAGCCTGCGAAATTGTGCTTTGGCTGGTGTGGCATCTGGGACATGGGTACATGACCGCCGGATTGCCGGAAGTTGATGATGATGACACCCGTGTTATCGTCGTCGACGGAGTATTGGAAACCGTGATCTTGACACAGGCGCTCGACTGCGGGCTGCGGGGATTAGCTTATGATAAAAATGCAGGTGCAGTTAGTAGAAGGTGGTTTACCTTTAATTTTGCCACGCCTCCGACAGAGTGGTTGCCCTTGCCGACAATTCTGTCAAAATTAGTAAAATGTAACATAGTGGAGACGCAGTGGAGGGGCGTAAATGAGGTCAAGAAGAGACTTACACTTCGAGATGGTCTTCGTTGCGGGATTTGCTTGCCGTGATGCGTTGCTCGAGGTACTCTTCGGCTTCTGTGAAGTTGTCAGTATTCGTCATTTATGTTTGTGTGTAATTAGGATTAAAAGAAGGAACATAATGGAAAAAGAACCTTTTACGTAAAGGCCGTGCAAGTCAATCTCGTCGGCGTCCGAATCCGCGTTATTCGCACGAAACACAAACTGCTCAGCAATCAGCGAAAAGTACTAATTTAATACATATGACCGTATATATAAAGTACGTTTTACATAGCGGCATCAAAGCAAAAAAATTAAAAAAGGGAACGTACGGCGGCGGCTTGCGCGTTGTATTCGTCCATCTTGCGGTCATGGTCCTTCGCGGTATCGGAGAGCCGTTTCGCCTCTGCGCCGTCGCCGTCAGCGTAGGCACGATGAGAGTCGTCGTAGCATCGCGAGCGGGCTTTAAATTCGTTTTCGGCTGCAACGAGTATTGTTAATAAATTATTGAGGTCTGGAATTGCACTGGATAACACAGTGTAGATAGAGGCGTACCTAGGGAACGCAGGCGTTTGTACTGGGAGAAGTAGGTTAGCGAGGGGCTCAAAGAGCAGTCAAGGATGCAAGCAATACACACCTCGGCGTCGTCGGAGTGGTTGTAGTCGCGCTGGGGTTTAAATGCTGTGAGACGATGTCAGTGGGGATAGATAGATGAATAGAGAGGAGACAACGGGGCGCGGACGGGAGTGCGAGAGCACGGCGGCGCTCATTGCTGCGATTTAGCGGGATGTAGATAGATAAGAGGGTAACTGAGAAGAGAACCCAGAGTAATAGCCAATTGCCAAAAAGAAGCGAGAGCTGGAAACTCGTAGCAATTGTTGAAAAATGCACGATTTCAGCGGGTATGTATTAAATGAAGGTGTAACGGCGGCGTATAAATAAAGAGGAAGAGCGAACAAAGAATGTTAGGCCGCTCGATCGAGTTAGCCGTCACACGCGCCGCACGTGAGTTTGCGAATTCCAGCAGCCAATCAGCGGGCGAGACGCGGGCTGCGTGTTTCCGGCGGCGATTGTGCAGTTTCGGCCGGGTTTTGTTTGCAGCTTGCAGTTCGCAAGCAGGCCTGTGGTGTTGAAACGGCAGTTCACAAGCTTGTGCGTCATCACGGTGCCCTGCAGCTCCACGGAAGCCCCCACTGATCAACCGCAACCTCCGTCTTTGCCGCCTAAGCACGGCGCCTGCCACGCGAACCTTAATCCGCGCACCGGCTTTTTGTGCTTTCCTGCGTCGCTGACTATGCCGCTCTGCTTCTCTCCTACTCCACCACCACACACATTATCGTGAGCTGGTCTCGCTTCTCGTGTGCTTCGTGTGTCTGTCTTTGTTTTATACAGAGTTGCTCTCTTTGCATCCCTCTCCATGCCTGCGCCCGCTCCGGACGACGCGATTCGTCGCGCGCCCTTGCAGCTGCAGCAGCACCAACAACAACCACAACATCACCAACCACCACCACCACCACCACCACCACAACCCCAACAGCCTCCCTTCCACACTCCCGCCTTCTATCAACACCAACCTCTTCCTCACCAGAGCCAGCTCAACAACCATTCGTCGGAGCTCCAGAATCAACAACAGCATCCGCTCCATCTGCAACACCAACACCAGTACGCCCCGCCACCGCATTACCCTCAGGCTGCAACCTACGACCGTCTCGCCTCACCGCGCGAACGGCCTCCCCCTCCACCATTACACCCTACTCTACCCTCTCTTTCCTCCCAGTTTCCTTCGATCCGCAGCGCGCTTCATCGCAGCCCCTCAGACCCGGTCGACTCTTCGTCCTCCTACCCCTCCTCGTACTCCACCTACGGCCCCCCTCCGCCCCAGAACGCGCAGCCGTCATGGCCTCCGCAGCTGCCCCCAATCTCCGCTCAGCCACTTGCCGCTCGTCCAGATCTCGCCCTAGACCGCCCGGCTCCTCTGCCCCGCGCGTGGTCCGAACAGCAGCAACACGCGTCGCCGCATAGACAGCAGCAGCTCTACGCTCCGCCCCCACCGCATGTCTTTCAGCAGCAGCAGCAGCAGCAGCAACCACCGTCGCCAGCATACCACCAGCAGGCATACTCGCCTTACTCGCCTTATCCGCCTGACACCCCCTCTGCCGCGCTCGGTTTCCACCACCGCGCCTCGTACCAGCCCGACTCGCGGCGCCCTTCATTCTCCGACGTGTCCCGTTACTCCAGCGACCATGGCCCCGTCCCCGTCCCGATCTCGACCCCAGACCGTGCGCCTGAGCCGGCACCTCTGTGGAATGCACGAGGCGAGCCTCAGCAGGTCGAGCATGCAGCCGCGGATCTTGAACAGTACCACCGCCGCCAACAGATCTACCATCAACAACATCACCAAAACAACCAAGGCAGTCACGATCGATCTCAACTACCTTCAATACACCAATACAATCAATACCAGCAACCTCCTCCTCCTCCGCCACCTCCTCCCCCTCCACAACATCAGCATCATCAACCTCAGCACCCCCCTCAACACGACCCTCAACCTCTACACCCCGCCGCCCCCTCTCAGTTCGGCATTTCCTACCACCAACCCCCCTACGACGGCCAACACGCGACCTCTCAGCGATCTTCGCCCAACCAATATCACGCCTCCAACCCTGCGCCTTTTCGTCCTCTAGACCCAGCGCCAGCGCCAGCCCAGCTCGCGGCTCCACAGGTGGCTCCCGCCGACGCCCGGCGTAAGTCCTCTATCGCCGCACTCCTATCGCCTGATCCTGCGCCGCGCCAAGAAGACGCGCGGTCGCACTATTTCGCGCCGGCTGAGCCGCACCAACAGTCGTCGGCCCAACAGCAACCGCCACAGCAACAACAGCAACAGCCGTACTCGTATCCCCAGTCATACTCCTCGCAACAGCAGCAGTATGCGGCCGCTCCTGCGCCTGCACCTGCGCCTGCGCCTCAGTTTCTGCAGGACTCGCCGCAGCTCAAGTCGCCGGCCTATATCGCCTCAGGCTCAGCATTCCCAGCCCAGCCTGCCGTCTTCCTCCCCCCCGTTCCGATTCCGCGTCTTAAGAATACCAAGACATCTACCTCGGACAAGCCGGCATCGAAAAGCAAGCGACGATCAATAGCGGCAGCAGAAGCAAAGGCAAATGATCCTACAGCCCCCGCGCCAACTGACGTAAATGCGAAAGAGCGAAAGACCACCTCTCGACGTGTATCGAAGCCGCAAGCAGCGCTGATTCCAATCGCTCCCGCCCCGTCATCCTCGGCTACCCCCGTCGCAGTCCGTCGAGTCTCAACTATTGCACCAGCACCAGCACCAGCACCAATGACAACCACAATCAATGCAACGCCGACAACATCAGTGCCACCCGCCATCGCGATTTCCCCTGCCGTACAAATCACTCCGACTACCAACAGCACCTATCGACCGATAGCACCCGCACCACCGGGTCATGCTACACAGCAACAGCAATCTCCCGGTCCTAGCTTTTCAAAGTTCTCAGTCAAAGTATCGCCAACAAATTCCTCAGCTACGGCGGCGCGTACGCGAAAGCAGCCGGCACAGGCGACGCATGCAAAGGCTGCGGAAGCTATAGTGGACACCGCAAGTCCTAGCAATTCCGCGCACCCGGTCGCGACGACTGATGTGACTGAAAATGTGAGGCCGACAATGACGGATGGCGTTAATGTATCGGATTCCGCGAATTCTCAGAGTTTGTCGCAAATGACCGGTGCTACTGCCATGGCGGCGATTACGGACGCACCTGGTCCTGACACGCCTGACGCGACTGCGAAATTGGCCATACCAGCACCACAGCCGCTGTCGCAGCGAAACAGTATCTCGCCGATGCGCTCAGTTTCACCTGCAGTATCAGCTACGGGTAGCAATACTAGTCGTCTCGCGCCGCGTCCGGTTTTACCGAGACCTGTGACGGTAGGGGCTGTGCATATGCCTGTTCCCGTGCCTGTGGCTATGGACGCGGCCGTGGCCGAGCCTGAGTTTGGATCGCAAAGTGTGTCGGAGAACGGACCGGACGTGCTTGCAGAGACGGCAGAGATTGCGAGTATTATTTCCGGTATGGCGTATAATATCGGGAAACCTGCTGCGAAAAAAGAGGTGGCTGTTCCTGCTGGTGACGATGCTGAAGAAGCACGACTATCTTCTGCGGCAGTGGCTGAACGTTTAGTCGCCGTGGAATCGGGTGCAGATGTTCAGAGGCATACCGAAGTACCCGCCACTTCGTCTGCCAGTATTCGCGAACCTGATGTATCCGCGCAGACTATAGACTCTGCGAAATCGTCACCAGCGGCGCCCAGCGGGTTATCCAACAGTTCGTTGACTACTATGAATACTCCCACCCGTCCAGAGTCAGATGCGGAGATGGTTGCGGATGTGGGCAGCAAAACTCCTTTTGGTCAGAACAGCATCTTGAATGAGATTCCGGCAATTTCGCCTGATTTGGTGCCGTTGCCGGCGGTAGCGAACCGCAGTAGGGGCAGCAAGTCGTCTGTTTCGAAGGGTGGTATTCCAGAGTCACAGAAAGCTACGCCGAAGCGGCGCGCGCGTACTGCGGTCCGGCCGCCGAACAGGAAACGCGTATATGGCGCACGAACGAGCAAGATTGCTATAGAAGGTTAGTATTATTTTCTGTCTGGTTTATTTTTGATGGATTCTGACAGACTTGATAGATGAATCGTCGGGTTATTCGGATGAAGGGTCGAAGAGGTCGAAGGATGAGAGTGGTGGTGGAGATGGAAGTGGGGCGAGTGAGTCGGATGATGATGAGCCTTTGATTCGTGCTGTGAAGAGGCAACGAAAGTGAGTTCTAATTCTAAATTGGTTTTGGATCTAGCTAACGAAGAAAGTTCGAGACCATCTGATGCGGTTACGCCGGAGCCCCGAAAAGTCGTGAGTCTCAAGATTCCGCGAATTGAAGAAAGTCCAGCGACGGCGCATGCTACTCCTACAGCGTCTTCGTCAGTATCAACAACACCAGCAACATCATCTATAGTGAATCCAAAGACGAAATTCGAGCACAATTTCTCACCCGAAGCCGCGTTTGCGGAATTACTAGCCGCCGTGAACGAGCTTCCCGGAGCACTTCGAATCATGTCAATTGCCACGGGTTCCGAGGATCGGGAGTCAGCTACGCCTCGCAAACAGCTCGATTTCACTGAAGTTGCGCTTAACAACGGACGTGAACATGTCGCTGAACTAAAAGTTGTTCTCGATCGACGTGAGCTTGCACGTCCAGCTTGGCTACGGAACGTGATTAAAGGTCGAGCAGAGTTATCGTCTAAGAATGATAATCATATCGTGCGACTCCGGCAATGGTTGAAATGGTGGTGGACTGATATCGCTGCTCGACATATGGAGAATCAGGTTGAAGGCACATGGGGAAAACGAACGATGATTTCGCGGTCGTGGCAGGCTGAATTTGATGTTTCAGCAAGCATCGTGCACGCGAGATTACGTCAATGCGAACGAGTTTATGAGCTACAATATCGTTGCGGCTGGCCTGCGCTTGTACTTGCTACGATGGCTACACATGAAATTGGACCAACTCAACGTTTGCGGAAATCACATATCGAACGAGGATGTGACGCTACGCAGATTGCACAAAGGGATTGGACCGAATTTGTCAAGATGGCTGAATCGAGAGTTGAAGAGATCCGAACGGCTGTGAATAAGAAATGCGGATATGATGGGATTCGACGGATTTTGGAACGAGCGGTGGCTGTGAAGCCGATGGCGTTACAGGATCTGGCGTTGTTCCCACCGTATAAATATGCCGAGGACGAGGATACGATTGTGGTTATGCCGCGATCGCATACGAGACCGGCGAGTAAGATCGTTTTTGATCGGCGGAAGGGACCGCAGGAGAAGAAAGGCAAGAAGAATATGAGACGGATGAGCATGTAACATCTGAACTTGTTTTGTATTCACATGACCGGCGTATATGTAAGTGGTTTGAAGTGTGAACTTGAAGTTGGTTTGATTTGGATTTGCCATATGTTTTGACTTATTTATTTGGAAGCGTCTAATACACCTATATGATTATGATTGCTATAACTCTAGCTGATAGTGATAGAATAGTTACTGATATATTAGTGAATTCTACTTATCAGGATTCACGATTCAGGAACAGGCGATATCGACACGTGGGCAACTAAAAATTCATATCGGATAATTTACGCGATCGAGCGTTGTTTCGTAACAATACAAATTAGTCCTGAAGATATACAAATACTATTGTCAATTTGTTAATAGAAGACTGAACTATTTTGGGGTATGTATTATTTCGCCTTTGAATTCCTCGAAAATTGCAGTTTCTGTACGCAAACCGACCATTCATGACATCACACTCCCTGCCTATTAATACTTGCTGTCTACTGACGAAATCCGAGAATATCGACTCCTTCATCCTTGTTACAAATACACGCATTCAAGACATGACAAGTTTGTTGTTCCTGTATAAATATTTCCAAGTGGTGCGCAGTCGGAGCCTATTCGCTGATCAATCACGTACAAAACAAACGGCGCGAAATTAATTGCAGGCCTAGATCAGCGAAAATCACGCTTCGTTGGGGAGACACCTGACAAACTCAAGTAATGCATTAATCATGTATTAGGTCAGAGATATGACGTTGTATGACGATGAGTGATTGTGATTGGTGATTCTCTTCTTCGTAGAAGAATAAGAAGATCATGGTATAGTTCAAAAGTAGTCAGGGATATATGGAAGGGGAAATAAAGTGTCGGGGAGGCTGATCCGGTGTGCTGGATCAGTCTGATTTGACAGTCTCGTTTCTCACAGGTTCCACTTTCCAGCTTCGGTTATTCATTTATCATTAATTTGACCTACCAAACTTGAAAGTTGAAACTATTGACTATTCTAAACTGTTAACTAACTGCACAGTACGTTTGAAGTCACATAAATACAGTTCATCTCTCAACAGTCGAGCAAAGCGAACTCTACGCGCTTTAGCCCCTTAGCCGCTTCGACATTTCTCTAAAATCTTATTCGTCTGAAAATTCTTGCCGCGGCCCGCGTTTTAATTAATTATTAGCGAAACCCGCCGCGACGAAAGAAACTCAAATATTGACCTGAGCTGCTCGACGAGTGACTTCATAGTCTTATAGACTACAGTCAATTACAATCCTTAAATATTTCCAAACTGCAGAGCAACACGACCGAAATTACCTTACGCCTGCGGGCTGCGATGGCTGCGAATTGCGAATCGGCAGCTTGCATGATATCAGCAGAAAACAAGCAGCGACTAAACTTCCGGGCACTGCCGGAGGCGCAGTCGTTGATTCGTTGCGCGCGGGCATATTGAGTGATGACCGTACTCTGTCATTTTAGTTTTTATCTCTCAGAAGTCTCTCGTTTCGTGCAATTGATTACCAATTCAAAAGAAATCAAAATGAAAAATCAGGCCAGATTGCCAGTTCTTACTTCCTTGACAATCTGAGCTTCGTTACATCGACAAATCGTGCGATGGAATGTTGATGAAATTTGCTGATCATGTAAAGTCGTGCCCATGCGCACAAAGTCTGTGAAGCGAGCGAAAACGCGAAAAACGGCGCGCAATTACCTCTTCTTTTTTTACCGGTTAACTTCCGATACACAACGTCACTTCTCGGCCCGTTCCGCTACCTATTTATATACACAGAATTGACAACTATTCCTGCAAATCATGATGACGACGACTAATGGTTATATTCAAGAGACGATTCAGACGAGGTCACGGAATTCACGATCGTAGACAAAGTAGGAAAAGCCAAACAGTTAATAAAACACATTACACAACGAGCTCCTCAGCTCAGGACAGCAATGCAAGACATATTGAGTGCAGGCCAGTGTGGGAGTTGAGAAGGCCGTGGTTTGTGTAACTGCGGTCGCGTTTTGTTTACCGAATTCCTACTTTCGCGATAACCGCACAAGTGACACAACTGTCGCAAGCCAAGTGCATTTATGGAATAAATAAGCTTTAACTTAGCTTGTATCTACACGAAAACTTAGGTCGCGTAAAGGTCGCGTTTTTTCTCTGATTTGATCGATATACAGCAGGAAATTTACTGCTTTGAAAGTACAGGTGAGTTTCCAAAGATGGTGTTATCGGTCATTGCCTCATTGGTGTTAGATGTACCAGTAAGGACCACTCACATTACTAATAAACCGCCGTCCAACCGACACGAGCTCTCTCTCTAATGTGCATAGTTCTATTTTGCTAACTAACTAAAACTTCGTCCACAACTTGCGCAGGAGACTACCCAGTTTCTTAAATGCACATGGTAATACTCAATACCAAGACTAACAAAGATTCTGAAAAATCAAACCAAAGCCTAACAAAAAAACACGAAATGTCCAGTGAAATCCGTTACCGCAGAGCCAAACATAAAAGACCCCACGGTATGAGGTAAAGACGCACCACGATTTATAAATAGAAAAATATATATCGATTTCGATCTACCCGTTCTTTTCCCCTCCGTTCGTTTAATGACAGAAAACGACGCAGTGAATAGAAGGGAAGTTTATGTGTCAAAGAAAAAAAAAGAGGAAAGGAAACAGGAAAGGAGGGCCGCGCTGGGAAAATTTATAGGCGGGCAGGGAGTAGGGTTAGGAGTTCAGGTTTTGGAAGTATGTTTTGGCCCTCTGTTTGCTTTTGTATCTTTGAGTCCACTTCTCGGTTTATTACTGCCCCAATGACCATTGGCTAATTGAAATTTTATTATCCAGTGAGTGTGATACCCACAGTATTGTCTAGTGAAAAAATCAAAATTGAAATCCGTCATATAAACATGACATATTGTGCTATGAGATATCCAATATCGGGATCGCATCAACAAGTTCTGCTTAGCTACGACCAAGCTGACCAGTATTGCTTCCCATGACATATAAACAGCCCTCGATTTCAGATCAGAGATTCAGAGCCTCAGAGATCCAAAAGAAGTTATTAAAACTCGTGCGTTCCAGGAGACAAGGCACGGTTAAATCCACCAGGCCGATTCCTAAACATTCAAGCGTTAGCAATAAATCCCATAATCAGCCAACAAATGGAAGAAACAACATACATGTACTGTCTGTACTCCGGTACCGACTCCTTAGCAACCGTACCCAAATTATTTCCAGCCACGCGTTTCTGCTTCGTCGTAGTAAACCCCGAAAATCCCATCATCCTCGCCATCATGGCTTCCTCATCTTCATCTTCTTCAGGGGCGGCAGCAGCGTCCGCTTCCTTCACATCCTTTCGTCCTGTTGCACTCGGTGTTCTGTCCCGTCCCCGCCGGCTATACTGGTCAGGCGATCTTTCTCTCCCTCTACCATTCATATTCTCGCTACCCCGAGCTCGGTCTCGAGATGGTAAGGGGGACCGACTGTTCCGCCTTCTATCGTCGCGTCTGTCGTCGCGCTCCCGTGAATCCCTCCGTGGTTCTCGATCAAAATCCTCGTACGGCAAATTACGCCGGCTTCCACCTCGATCCCGGTCCCGGTCTCTATTATCCCGACCATATCCCTCGGGACTCCTCGACCTCCTCGACCCGCGCGCATCGCGCGAATCTCGACCATCTCGCTCGCGTCGGTACTGACCTCCTCTCCCATCACTCCGATCACGATCTCGATCTCGATCTCTATTATCATCCCTTTCTCTGTACTTGCCCTGAAACCGTTCTCTCTCCCGCGGTCTCTCGTCGCGCGAATACCGATCCCCTCCTCGTCTGTCGCCGCCATCCCTGTCGCGTATTCTGTCTGCCATTATCGAGACCTTTTCTTCGTGGGATTGAAATTATTGTTTCACAACTCTGACTGCCACTGTCGTATAATAAATACAAGCCGGATTGCCGGAAACGCGTATTAATGCTGTCCTGTCTCTCTGTGTCTACTTCTCTGAATTAATGGCGAACAGCTTTCACTGATTTGCAGTTCTGGATTTTTCGTTACGCGTTATAAGAACTTCATTGGGTTAGGGCTTCAGCAGCTGTTCTGCTTTCTTCGCCTTTCCTACACAACTCGAGCGAGTCGCCATACATTTTACGACAGAGCAATAGAAGCAGATAATAGATAGAAGTATCAGTTATATTAACTTGAAGTAAAAGCACAAAAAAAGAAACAGAAAAAGAGCTCGCAACATATACAGCTAAGAGCAAAATTGCAGCAAGAAAAAAAAAATAAAGTTGCAAAGAGCGAAGATCAACTTTTAACATTTCCCAATCCCAAACCGAGAAACTACAAAACCAAAGGCGAAATTAATATGAATCAAGGCTCTCTTTTCTTTTCTTTTTTCCCATATATATATCGCTACCCCTTTTAATTCCTAGCTCTTCTCTGCTTATAGATCTTTCCTAGTTCCTCCTCACCCAGTACACGCACGCACACACACACGTTTTCCTCATCACCGCATCAAAACACTCTCTCTATCAAACGCCGAGGTATTTGAAACTATAGAAAAAGCATTCCGCGCTTAACGGGAAGACATGGAGCGGGTGACGGCGCGCTTGAGCACGAGCTCGGCCTTCCGCAGGTCATCAGCGGACGCGTCCTCGACCTCGAGCGCCGCCATGGCGTCCGACAGAGCGTTCTCGATCCTGTCCTTGGCTCCACGCTTAAGCTTGAGCGAGATAGCCGGGTCGGTCACGGTGGACTCGACGGACGAGATGTAGGACTCGAGCTGCTGTCGCTGCTCGAACTTCTTGGAGAAGGCCTCGTCGGCGGTCTTGAACTTCTCGGCATCGGAAATCATCTTCTCGATGTCCTGCGACGACAGCTTGCCGACGGAGTTCGAGATGGTGATGTTCGCGGACCGGCCGGTCGACTTCTCGACGGCGGTGACCTTCAGGATACCGTTGGCGTCGACCTCGAAGATGGCCTCGAGAACGGGCTCGCCGGCCTTCAAGGGAGGGATTCCCTTAAGGTCGAACTCTCCGAGCAGGGTGTTCTCGGAGCAGTTGACACGCTCACCCTGGTAGACGGGGAACTGGACGGTGGTCTGGTGGTCCTCGATGGTGGTGAAAGTACGACGCTTGAGCGTGGGCACGGTCGTGTTACGGGGCACGACGGGGGCGAAGATGTTGCCCTCCATGGCGACACCGAGCGAGAGGGGAACGACGTCGAGCAGGAGCAGGTCCTCGGTGGCCTCACCAACGGCCTGGTTGGTCAGGATGGCACCCTGGACGGCGGCACCGTAGGCGACAGCCTCATCCGGGTTGATGGACTTCTCGAGCTGCTTGCCGTCAAAGAAGTCGGAAAGCATCTTCTGGACCTTGGGGATACGGGTAGATCCACCGACAAGGACGACCTCGTCGACCTCGGACTTCTCGACCTTGGCGTCCTTGAGCACCTGCTCGACGGGCGACAGGGTGCTCTTGAACATGGCAGCGTTCAGGTCCTCGAAACGAGCACGGGTGATGTTGGAGTTGAAGTCCTCACCCTGGGACAGCGAGTCGATCTCGACAGCGGTCTGAGTGACAGACGACAGGGTACGCTTAGCGCGCTCGCACGCGGTGCGCAGACGTCGCAGAGCACGGGCATCGTCGCTGATGTCGATCTTGGACTTGCGCTTGAACTCGGCCTTGAAGTGCTCGAGCAAGTTGGTGTCAAAATCCTGGCCACCAAGATGGGTGTCACCGGCAGTAGCCTTGACAGTGAAGACACCGCCCTCGATCTTGAGGAGCGAGACATCGAAAGTACCACCACCAAGATCGAAGATGAGAACGTACTTCTCCTTCTTGGTCTTTCCGGCACCAAGACCGTAGGCAATGGCCGCGGCAGTGGGCTCGTTGATGATACGCAGGACGTTCAGGCCGGCGATGGCACCAGCGTCCTTGGTAGCCTGACGCTGGGAGTCGTTGAAGTAAGCGGGCACGGTAATGACAGCCTTCTCGACGGTCTTTCCGAGCTTGGCCTCGGCGATCTCCTTCATCTTGACGAGAACCATGGCACTGATCTCCTGGGGAGAGAAGGACTTCTTCTCGCCGAGGTAGTCGACCTCAATCAGAGGCTGGCCAGAGGGGTCAGAGATGACCGCGAACGGCCAGGTCTTAGCATCCTTCTGCACACTGGGGTCATCGTATCTCCGTCCGATAAGACGCCTAAAGAGGGAGTCAGCAATTGGCTTTTTCCAACAAGACCGCAATCACTCGTGAAGGGCGTGAAGAAAGAAGCGGAAAAAAACTTACTTGGCGTCGAAGACGGTGTTGGTGGGGTTCAGGGCAGCCTGGTTCTTGGCGGCATCACCAACGAGACGCTCCTTGTCGGTGAAGGCAACGAACGAAGGGGTGACACGGTTTCCCTGCTCGTTGGCGATAATCTCGACGGCGGAGTCGTAGGTCGCAACGCAACTGCACAATTCGATCAGTTCATGACTTTTTTTTCGGAGTTCCCATGCGGCAAGAATTAGCTTACGAGTAGGTGGTACCAAGATCCTGTTAGAAATAAGTTAGCAAGTATGTTCCTCGGAGAGAAGTACCACCAGCCCGGAGTCGGACGACAGAGCAGCGCGACAGCCGGGAGTGGACGGGCATAGGAAAAACGTACGATACCGATCGCACCGGCGAAAGCTTCAGTAGACATTATGGGAGATGTAAAAAGACAAGAGAACCTATTCAACGACTAGATGCGTTGCTGGACTCTTGGATGGGAAGGGGGGGGAGGGAAGAAGGGGAGTGAGGGAACAGAACGTGGGTGAAAATTCAAGAAGAGAGCCACAGTGGCAAGCGGCAGCGAAAAAAAAATTTCGGCGGGCCTGCCGCGCTCTGACCTCGGGAACGAGACCCGCGGCCGCTGACCGCACCACGCAGCTCGATCTGGAGCCAGTATTGCATTCGAGGATTTGTTGCATTCTGATCCCATAGTTGGATCTAATGTCTTTTATTATCTTGATTGTTCAAGGGGGCTGATCCTGGAAAGTACGGTAATGCTCAAGATCAATTGGACGAAGGCGACGGTCGGCTCGAGTCGGCCTGAATGAATTCACAGTTCGCTGCCACCGGCAAACAGCGGATTCTTTGTTTACGATGAGGCCTGAGCCGAATAACTGAGCTCTGATGATAATACAACATTGGCAGTGATGACTGCTTTATCTGCGTATGCTTTTTCTTATGGGATGTTGTGCGGAGGTGCAATTGCTCGACAATCTGCTTTTTTAGTTGACTTATCCACTGCACCTCTTTATTCTGCCCCATGCTGGTCTACTAACTGTTACTATTTCCAAATAGTTTTAATGTTCTATAGTCTATAGCCTACTGCCTATACTATCAATCTGAAACCTGAATACAATCATGTACTGTCCCACGAGCAATTCGGCATTCCTCTTTGCTGCGTCTGCGTAACTCAACTTCGCTTATAAGGGCCGATCGAATTAGATGCCTCGCGAAACGCCTTACAAAAACCCACACCCAACATCTAAACCGGGTAACTTCGTCTTACTCCCGACCCGCATATGACCGTCCAGAAGTCATCGTCATCTTCATCTTTTTGAATCTTCCTATACACTAGTACACTACCAGCGTAGTTCTTTTTTCTCTTGCTAGAGAGAAGGAATAAGGAGACCGGAGATGTCGTTTTTCTACTTGAAGATGCTGTTTGTGGGGTCCGGAATCTACGGAGTCGGGTATTTACTCTACAAGAACACGGTACCCACCGAGGACGAGCTCGTTGCCGTATGTCTTCCTCTCTTTCTCTTTCTTTCTACTCGTCATATTACGAAACGAAGAGAAAACTGTACTAACGAATCAACTAGAAATTCTCACCTGAGATCCGCCAGAAATACCTAGCCGACAAAGCCTTCCGGGAATCCAAAAGCGACGAACACCTCTACGAAATGATCCAGTCCAACGCAAACTCGTCGCGCCCGGCGTGGATGCTGACGGACACGGTCGAGTCTCGGGCCGCGTTACATGAGAAGGACCGTGCGGGTTGGCGTGCGAAGGCGCTGGAGCGGGCGCGGAAGGCGGCGCAGGAGAAGATGGTGGTGGAGAAGGGACGGCTGGAGAGGGAGGAGAAGCGGTTGGCTGAGGAGAAACGCGGGTGGTTTTCGTTCCGGTAGGGCGTTTTGTTTGCGAGGGGTTGATGGTTGTTACTTGTGAAATCAAGTTTGTACATATTTTCAAAAGATCGGGAATGGCAATAATAATGGAATGAAAAGGACATGAATTATGCGGTGCTTTGTATTACTATAACCTGCAGCGGTTCAAACACATCAGACGCTCATTAAACGACAGAGATTCACCCACAACCTTTGAAAATTACTCGCTTATGCCTATGTTCTTTTTCGCTTTCCTTTCCTCTCCTTCTTCGTCCTCGTCATGTAATTACATCAACCAACATTCACAACTTGCTAGGCGTCGCGACCTTGACAATATCGTCGTACAACAGCGACGTCAAAAAGTCCGCGTAATCCTCGCCCGTGATTTGCGTGGCAAAGTAGCTCTCGGCGGCCTTGAACTTGTTTCCCTTGGGCGACGCCTTATCGAGCTTGTCGGTCTCCTCCGACAGAATGCGCAGCGCGTACGGCTTGGTGACCTTGACGCCCTCGGCCGTCGTGATCTCGTGCTTGACCCACTGCCAGAGCTGGGACCGCGAGACCTCGGCCGTCGCGGCGTCTTCCATGAGGTAGTTGATCGGCACGCATCCGACTCCACGCAGCCAGGCTTCCATGTACCCGAGCCCGATCCCGAGGTTCTTCCGGATTCCGTCCTCGGTCACGGTGCCCGGGACGTTAGAGTTGAGCAGATCCGCGGCCGTGACGTCGACGTCGTCGGTGCGCTTGAAGAGCTGGTTCGGGGTCGGCATGTGCTTGTTGAAGACCTCGGACGCGATCGGCGCGAGCGCCGGGTGCGCGACCCACGTGCCGTCGTGGCCGGCAGTGACTTCGCGGAGCTTGTCCTTGTAGACACCGGCCATGGCGGTCTTGTTTGCCGCGTCGTCGTTCTTGATCGGGATCTGGGCGGCCATGCCGCCCATGGCGTGCACGCCGCGCTTGTGGCAGGTCTTGATGAGCAGCTTGACGTAGGCTTGCATGAACGGCGAGGTCATTGTGACCTGCGAGCGATCGGGCAGGACGAACGCGGGGTTGTTGCGGAACTTTTTGATGAAGGAGAAGATGTAATCCCAGCGGCCGCAGTTGAGGCCCGAGGAATGCTCGCGGAGCTCAAAGATGATCTCGTCCATCTCGAACGCGGCCATGATGGTCTCGATCAGGACGGTGCCGCGGATCGTGCCACGGGGGACGCCGACAATATCCTGGGACAGCTTGAAGATGTCGTTCCAGAGCCGGGCCTCGAGATGGGACTCCATCTTGGGCAGGTAGAAGTACGGTCCTGAGCCGCGCGCGATAAGCTCCTTCGCGTTGTGGAAAAAGTAGAGACCAAAGTCGAAGATGGAGCCCGAGATGGGCTGGCCGTCGACCAGGAAGTGCTTCTCCTCGAGATGCCAGCCGCGCGGACGGACAATCAGGGTCGGCAGCACGCGGTCGGTGCGGAGCTTGTAGTCCTTGCCGCCCGGGATGGAGAAGTCGATCTGGCGACGGACGGCGTCAAAGAGGTTGACCTGGCCGGAAATCAGGTTGTCCCACGTCGGCGCGGTCGCGTCCTCAAAGTCGGCCATGTACGTCCAGACCTCCGAGTTGAGCGCGTTGACGACCATCTTGCGATCAGTCGGCCCCGTGATCTCGACACGCCGGTCGACGAGCCCCGGTGCGGGAGGCGCGCCCTGCCAGATTGCGTCGTCGCGGATGTACTTGGTCTCGGGCAGGAACGTCGGCAGCACGCCGGCGTCGAGGGTCGTCTGGCGGACCGCGCGGCGGGCGAGCAGGGCCTGGCGCGTGGGCTCGAAGGTGCGGTGGAGCAGGACGAGGAACGCGATCGCGTCGGTGGTGAGAATCGTCTTGTGCGAGTCGTCGGTCGCGCCGAGGACCTGGGCGGCGGCCGCGAGCGAGGCGGTGTCGACGGGGGCGGGCATCTTGTATTTCGATTTCAGATCAAGGTAATAGATCAGTCAATTGCGAATGAATTGACGAACTGGTGCTGAAAGAAGCTGTGAAGACGGTCGGTCTGGGGTGCGAAGCGGTAGAAGTAGGCCGAGCGCACGCTGCGGGGCGCTCGGCGCTCGGTAACTCGCCGGGAATCGCCCGGACCCGGCCGCACGTGACCGCCAGCACGTGACCGGCGGGCGAAGGGAGCACGTGCACCGGAGCAGGCCGGGCGGGCAGGCGGCTCTTCATCGTCTGTCTGTCTGTAAACGGAAACACAGAAACAAAGCTGTGCGATAATTGGCTTGACAAATGATAATTGTTACATCGAGACTCATTCTGATTTGGAAAATTATAGCTAACTATGTATACAATGATGAGCAGACTCAGAGTCGCAGCCGCGGTCTCAAGATTCTCGTACACGCCCTATACCAAACTGCACATTTTACGGTCTGTCGCATTTATTAGCACGACACAGAGCAGTCTTGGGCCAGTTCTAGGGGCGTCGTCGTCCGTTTCTGACAAAGCAGATGGAACGAGCTCTGTCACGAGTGATTTTGACGTTAACGAGTACGCGAAGAGACATGCGAGCCGCTACCCATACATTCCCTCTGATGGGGTAGAACCGTGGGAGGGATACACGCCCGGAGGGTATCATCCTTTGAAAATCGACGATAAATTGCACGACGGGCGATACCGACTTGTTCACAAGATTGGATTCTCACCAAGTTCGACTACATGGCTAGCTCGTGACTCGCTATCCGCGCGATACGTGGCAGTGAAGGTTCTAAGTGCCTATGCCAGTGATATCTCGAACGAGGCCAGTATTCTGCAATCTCTTAATGACCGCCCATCGTCAGAACCTGGCAGTGAAACAGTTCAACCTCTGATCGACGACTTCTGGGTTACCGGTGTCAATGGGAAGCACAAGTGCATTGTCACCCCACCCGCGCGGATAACCCTGTCAGTTGGTGAGGAGGACGTATGGTGTGATTATTACAGCTGTTTCCAGCCTAAAGTAGCGCAGTCAATTGTTGCTCAGCTTGTTCGGGGTGTGGCTTTCTTGCATGGTCGAGGGATTGTACATCGCGGTATGTGAACTCTCAGTTTCCTCTCTACTGTATTGTATAGCTGACCTTTTAAGATCTTTGTCTAGGTAATATCATGCTCGAGTTTCCTGGATCACTTGATCAATATTCTTCTCTGTCAGAGTTATACGAGCAAATTGGTCCGCCAGTGCCTGAAAAGATGAAACGTCGCGATGGATTATCCTTTCCGAGTGGAGTACCTACGCATGCCATTCTTCCCGCTGGTTTCTTTATTGCCAAAGATGACGTTGTGCTGGGCGAGGACAAGATTGTCATTTGCGATTATGTGGACGCTTTCAACCCGCATGGAACCTCCAGGTTGACATCTTATAGTCTCCCTCGACTTCAGCCGCCTGAATTTTTTATGTGGGACCAGCCTCTATCGTTTCCCTCAGATATATGGACACTTGCTTGTACTATTTGGGAGATCTTGGGTCCTCATATATTTTTTAACGATCCTACCCCGGGAGGTATCGTCTCGCAGTGTGCCGACCTTTTTGGGTTTTCACCACGCGAGGAAGAGTGGTGGGCGAAGTGGGCCAAGAGATCGGAATACTTCAACGAAAAGGGCGAGTGGGTATCTGACCGGGTCAAGCCCCGAAAAGAGGAATGGGACGATTATCTTTACGATTGCATACGCGAACCTCAGAAGAGAGCTGGCTATGATGTCATGACGGAAAGCGAATCCGAGGCATTGAAGGAGATGTTGCGCACGATGCTGACCCTTTGGCCAGAGGACAGAGCGACGATTCAGCAGGTTCTGGAATGCGACTGGATGCAGGGCTGGGGGCTGCCAGCGTTGGCAGAGAGTAGGAACATTTCTGACTCTCCGACTAGGGGAACACGAAGGATAAAATTTTATTAATTTATATACCCAGTTTCCGTATATGAGGGGTGGATCAGTCGGCCGATGCACGCCGGACTCGGGATACTGTCAATTCTCCACTCTATATTTTCAGTAAAGGTTACCGTGTTTTATTGTTGTTAATAGAAAATGTTAAATGAAAAGCTCTATTATTCTATAGTACAGTACAATCTACTCGCGCGACACATCGCGGCCAAACATCTTGACCTTCAGCCAATCCATGACGACCAGCATCTTGTTGCGGGTGCTGAAGACCATCGAGACGTAAGCGGATCTCCAAAACAGGTAGGTCAGGCCTCCGGACGAGGTCACGTTGTTGCCCTCGCCGAAGGACAGGTCCGCGATGGCCTTGTCGGAGCCGATGTACGCGAGCGAACCCTGGTGGGTGTACTGGAAGGGCAGCATGCGCTTGGTGCGACGCAGGGCCTTGGCCTTGCTCTCAATCTCGGCCGACACGGTCTTCTTGCCGTCTTCGGCGGGGGTCTCGTTCGCGAGCAGCTCGAGCTGCGCGACCTCGGCCTCGAGCGCGTCGGTCTTGGCGAGCGTGTTGAACAGACGGGCCAGGTAGACGCCCTGCTGGGTCGCGACCTGCGCGGTCGGCGCGTACTTGGACGCGGCGCAGTCGCCGACGGCCCAGATACCCTCGGCGCCGTTCACGACGAGGTAGTCGTTGACCTCGAGCCCGCGGCGGGACTTGGCCTGCTCGGGGATCTTGGACATCAGGTCGCGCACGACAGGCCGGGGCGCGTTGCCGGTGGCCCAGACGAGCAGACCGTACGGCATCTCGGTGATGGCCTTGGTGCCGTCCGCGGCCGTGACTTCGGCGAAGATGGACTTCTCGGTGACCTTCTTGACCATGGTCTTGGCCTTGATGTCGATCTTCTGGTCCACGAACGAGCGCTCGGTGTAGCTGATGAGCTCCTTCGAGAACATGGGCAGCACGTTGGGCAGCGCCTCGACGAGCGAGACGTGGAAGTCGTCGGCAATCTCGGGCACCCACTTGCGCAGGTCCTCCTCAAAAAAGTCCTGGAGCTCGCCAGCAAACTCCACGCCGGTCGGCCCGCCGCCGACGACGACCATGTGCAGCAGGCGCTTGCGCTCCTCGGGCGTCTGGTCCTTGAACGAAGCGGTCTCGATGCAGTCCATGATGCGGGTACGGATCTTCTGCGCGTCCGCGATTTCCTTCAGGAAGCACGCGTTCTCCTGCACACCGGGGATGCCGAAGGTTGTGTTTTGCGCGCCGACGCCGACGACGAGGTAGTCGAACGGGATCGTGGTCTCGGCGATGTCGCCCTTGATCTCCGAGTTGTCCTTGATGGTCAGCGTGCGCTTGACGGGGTCGACGGTGGTGCACTCGGCCTCGTAAAAGTTGACGGCGGCCTTCTTGTGGCGCAGGATGTGGCGGAGGGGCTCCATGATGGAGCGGTGCTCGATGGTGCCGGTGGTGCACGAGGGCAGCAGGGGCGTGAAGAGGAAGAAGTTACGCGGCGAGACGACGACGACGTTGTAGTTCTCGGTGTCGAGCTTCTTGAGCAGCGAGACAGAGCCCCAGCCCGAGCCGAGCACGACCAGCGTCTTCTTGGATGGGTCCGGCGCGACCTGGTCGACCGGGTGGCGCGAGTCGTAGACGTTGTAGGCCAGCAGCGCGACGCCGAGCAGCGCGGAGCCGTAGGTCAGGCGCCAGGCGGCCGTGCCGACGCGCTTGAGCGTGCTCTTCTTCACTGGCGGCGGCGGCGGGGCCGCGGCGGCCGGTTCGGTCGCGTAGCGGCGCACGGCGCGCGCGAGCGGCGACCGGAGCCGGAGCGCCTGGGCGGGTCGAGCGAGACGCAGGACGGAGGCCATTGGGGGGTAGGAGGGGGGGGGGGAGAGGCGAGAAGAGGCGGACGGAGGTCAAGCAGCGGCCGGGCGACGAAGATATAGGCGCGGCGCGAACCGGCGGCGGCTGCGGGCGGGTGCAACCGGCGGGCACGCGCGCGCAACCGGTGCAGAACCGGCGGGCATAAAACCGAACTCCGCGCGGCGCGGCGGCGCGAACGCCGACGCCGACTCCGCCGGACCGGCGGGGGTTGCAGCTTGCGCGCGCGACAGCGCAGTTCACTTTTAGTGGATGAAAGGACGATGTTGCACAGATGGCAATTGCATTGCCATTGGTGCGACCCTGGGTGCTTGAAGGGAGAGGACGAAGTGGCAGAGCAGAGGTGCAGCGCAGCCTTGCTATTCAGGCTATATCCCGGCGCCCAAACGGGACACGAACGCGCGCGGCTGCTCGTGCGCGTCTTGTTCTTGTTCTTTGCTGCGCTGTTCTGCCGCTTCCGGTGGTCTCTTTATTGTTACTGCTACAACTCGCCATGGCTACACTTCACTGACATGGCAGTGCTCACGCGACCTGTTCACTTGTTCAGTCTTCAGTCTTTGCCTGTCTTTCTATAGTAATTGCCACGAAGGCTACAAAAATAAAACCAACCGGTTCAGCTCGGCGCCGGCCTGTCCAACTCAGTCCAGCTCAGTTCCACCGGCTCGTCGTGCGGCGCCGCCGGAGCTGCGCTGTCTTGATAGCAGCAGCAGATAGATAGATAGCCCTGCCCCCATCGCCGGCTCGTCCAGGACATTCTCACGTTCTGAGCCGTTTTTGTTGACGGAACTACTCATTTGCACTTGCACTTGCATGCAGATGCAGATGTCAACATAAATCTATTGTGAGAAGGCCCGTACGAATTCTCCGCTTCCGTCTGCAACCGCACAGGCCTGCTCTTCTTTTCATCCCTAGATGGCCATTTGCGATTTTCATTTCATCCAATTGGCCTTACAACTCACTCGCAATTGCAATTGCAATGTTGCTTCCTGTTTTTTGACAGTTCTATCTCTAGTGTATTTACATTTGTAATGACCATTCATCAACCAATTGGCACATCTGATAACAGCCATGCAGTCCCCAGTATACAGCAGTACTTCTCAGAACTCCAACCCCCCACACCCCAAGTCCAGCTGAGTCCAGCCAACAAACCGGAATAACTAACGAAAACGCAGACAGACCCACTGCAATTCTCCATCGCCATCGCGCTAATTACTGTCATAAATACTTATTTTGTAGACGCCAGCACGCTCGCGCAAATCCCGGTGCGGAGTGCAGTGCGGAGTGCGGAGCCCCTGCCGTTTGCAGTCATCGTGGCGCTGAACTGGGTGCACTGAACTGTGGATGAACCCTGGGCCAGGCCCTCTTTCATTCTTCATTCTCACCCTGCTCATTCTCACACTCTACAAACAGCAAACTCGCAACAAGTGCATCATCTTTTAACTAATTTGCCAACAGAACTGACCGGCGTTTGGGGCTCCCGAATGCAATTGCAAACACAAACACAATTTCCTGAACCCGCGCCAATCCCTGGCTGGCTCATGCCAATAAACCACTTTGAATTTGATTTGCAAAAAAACCACTGCGGCTCTCGTTTCCTCTCTCGGAACTTCTCAACTCATCGCGTTCCGCAAATTTCTTAAATTCGGGCCGGGAGACGCCACGTTTTTAAAGCAACCATAATCAATCTCTTTATCTACACTTTCTCTTCTTCGTGAGTCTGAGACCTCGAAAGTGAAACCGCGCAGTTCAGTCGCGAACCGGATAAAGGTTGGCAATTGGTTTCCCGGGGCAGATGAGAGAAGTTTTTCGTTTTCCTTCCCGCGGTTCACTCGCCACCGTTAAATGGCTCTCGCTTACCCGCGGTAAAGACCTGAACTTAATGCCCCGGCCCGCGCTATTTTTACATTTCAGTTGTTCCGGTTCATAAACAAAAACAACATCGCGTCAAGTCTTCTCGAACTCTTCCGCTTTGGTATCTTCAATCTTGCTCTTTGCAATACCTTACACCAATTGGGTAATTTGATACTTGATAGTTATAGAACTCACTCTCAGAATAGAAGTAGTAACAGTAACATTGAGAACTCTCCTAACAAAGTACAAACGCCCGCTGTTGCTTGCAGGCCTAAGTCAAGCTTGTCATACCCTCGTATACCATATACCATATACCATATACCATACCAGCGCCTTCAGCCATATATATACATACACGCTTTCCCTCCTACTCAGCCCATTTTCACTGACAAGTACTGACAGCAGACAAACTACAAATCAAGCACAGGCGACGTGCCCTGGATCTTGCCAATCACAGTCTCCGGCGCGTACTTTGGAATCACGCGGTCCTCGTGCAGCATCTCAAACTCCTCCGTCGCGTCCCGGCCCGCGAAATTCACAATCGCGTTCACGCCGCCCGGGTGGTCCTCGAGGAACCCGGTCACGTCCATCACGATCCCCTTGACCACGACCCAGCAGTCGTCCTTCTTGTTGTGCTTCGCCACGTCCGCGACCGTGAACTCCTTCTCGGGAATCGAAAACGGCTTCGGGCCACTCGGTTTCGCGGGCTCCGCGCCAGCCGCTGACGACCCGCTGCTCGAACTACTCTCACTCGCCTGTCCCGACGGCGCAGAAGAAACCTGCTGCTGTCCGCCGCTGCCAGAACCCGACGATCCAGAGTTCCAGTCCACGACAACTTGTCCCGGCTTTGACGGATCAATGTGCAAGCTAATCTGGCTCAACCGCGCCGTCGCGCCCGACGCGCCTCCACTATCACCCTGCTTGAGCACTTTCTGGAACAAATACTGCGACGCAGTATCGCCCGCCACGCGGCCGTAAACCACACATCCCAGCAAACTCGATCCGCCGAGCCGGTTGGCGCCGTGCACGCCGCCGGCGAGCTCGCCGCAGGCAAACAGGCCGTCGAACGGCTTCTTGGAGCCCGCGTGCAGGATCTGGGCCTTGTCGTCGATCTCGACGCCGCCCATCGTGAAATGCAAAACGGGGGTCATGAGCGCGACGTGGAAGTTGTCGTCGTTGATGTCGAACGGGCCGTTGGAGAAGAATTTCTTGCCGTACTTGTCCTTCTTCTTGCCGTCCGCAATGTCGTTGTACTCGGCAAACACGGCCTTCAGCTTGGCCTCGCCGCAGCCAATCTCCTTCGCCAGCTCGCGGCCGGTCATCTTGCGCATCAGGCCACGGCCAGAGTAGTGCTTGGTGTGGAAATCGAGCACGTTGGAAGCCTTGCCGTTCAACACCAGCCGGATCGGGAACTTGGTCTTGAACATCTCGTTCGACACGTAATCTCTGTGTCCGAGGTCGTCGCAGAACCGCTCGCCGTCAGCATTCAGCAGGATCCCGCCTTCGCCGCGCAACGCCTCGGCAGCCAGGAACTTCCACTTGTTGTCCGGGTCCTTGGGGTCGACCAGACCGGTAGGATGCACCTGGATCTTCTCCATATCGATCCCGTTGCCGCCCGCAGCGACGACCATCTTCTGCCCGTCGCCGGTCGCGTGCGTGCCGTTCGTGGTCGCGAGCCCAAAGATCTCGGGCCGGTACTTCATAATCAGCGAGTCCTCCGTGAAATCAGCAGCGTACCCGCCCGTCGCCAACACGACCGGCCCGTACACTTTCTTGGTCTCGCCAGACTCGCCAAGCTCGTACTCGACACCGAGCACTTTCAGCGGATCGCTCGGGTCCTGGATCAGCTTCGTGACCCGCGCCTTCTTGATGATCTGCACGCGGTCCGGAATCGACTCGGCGTAGTCCTCGATCTTCTCCATCAACGCGTACGTGATGGCCATACCGGGGAACTTGGCGTCGTGGCCGCGGTGCGTGCGCGGCTGCGAATGCCCGCCGAGCCGGGACACGAGCGTCAGGTCGAGCTTGAACACGTCCTGCAGCCACTCGACCGCGGCGGCGGAGTTGTACGTCAGCACGCGGATCAGGTCCGGGCGCGCGAGATCGCGCGCGGATTTCATGGTGTCGTCGTAGAATTGCTGGACAGAGTCCTTGATCTTGAGGTCGACCTGCGTGCGCGTGAGTGCGCCGTTGATGCCGGATGTCGCTTTCGTGGAGTTTCCGCCAAAGAAGCCTTTTTTGTCAGTTCTCCGTCTAAAATAGTAAAAGATATAACACACCCTGCTTGTCGAGAAGAATGACGTTTGCTCCGTTGATGAGCAGCTGGTGCGCCGCGGACAGGCCGGAGAGACCGCCGCCGACGACGATGACCTGTGGGGATCGGATGAGCAAAAAGTCGAGCAGTAGTTACTATCAGCATGTCAACGTACCCGTTCGCTCATGATGGATGTCCTGGTAGATGGGTCGCAGAAAATGGCAAGCTGGAGAGAGCCGGAGCTGTAGGCTTAGCAGGTCATGCAGGATCGAGGGCGGCGGGGAGCGGAGGGACTACGGGGCGCTATATATGCGAAGGCCGAGGTAGGCGACCTCATTGACGGTTAGTTAGTACGATTTAGGTTTGCTGTTCTGGAGCGCTAAACACGGAGCTGCGGGGCGCGTGCGGCGCGGCTTGGCTCCGTGGATCGGTCCCCGGCACAGCGCCCCGCGGCGGCCAGTCAGGCGCGGCGGAATGGCAAAGCTGTTGTTAAAGCGGGGAACGGCCCTTGCCCTGGCCTTTCTGTCGCTGCCCGCGCCGTCACATGCGGATTTTTGCATTTTTTGGGTGAATTACGGCCGGCCATGTGCATTCTACGCGATCGGCCGTGATTGTCGACGCGCGTGACGGGCTTCTCTGATTGGACCCAAAGACGAATACTGGGGACTGCGGTCTGCGGAGTCCCCACGATATTCCACGATGGCCCGCCGGTCCCCCGCGGGGTGTCGTACTAGTTTAGTGCATATAAGTGCTAGTCGGCGCAGGTTCTCGCCGAGCGAGCGAGCTCGGGCTTCGGCAGAATGGCGGCGCGAGGCCGCGGGCCGCGGACTGGCGTATGTATTTTATTTAATTCTGCTTTTTTCTTGATTATTTGTTGAATATAACTCGTGCTTAATAAAGGTGCAGGTTATTGGCTGAATAGGGCGGCAGTCTGTGGTGGGAATCTGGAGACTTTGATGGATGAGAGTTTGTTGCTGTGTTGCCGCTTTGGGAAGCAAACTGTCAGGGATGCGTCCCGGGGAGACCAGGTCGTTACAAAGGATAGGATAAACGAGGTGTATTAGAATATCCTTTGTAACGACCTGGTCTCCCCGGGACGCATCCCTGACACAAACTCACTGACTTCGATCTCAGCTTTCCGAGTCACGACAGCTGTAGCTGGTATGCTTACGATATATTTATACAAAATTGAAGAATAGTTAACTATAGTTACTGCTATCAAAAGTTGAAATTTTAAACTAACAAGTGGCTGTGGCTAGGTGAATATGGAAAACGAAATGTGGCAGCGCTTTCGCAGCGCAGTGTCGTACAAACCACGCAGCACCAACCGCGCAATAAAAAGCGGGCCTTCTGCCTCTAATTCCATCACATTTAGACATTCATCAGCATGCAGCACCACTCAACACTCGACAGGACAGTCCGCGATACATCTATATGGCCAGCAACCTGTTGCTTCACGATTCCAACCAGCGCGGCGCGACGCAACCACAAACTGCATTTCATGGATGAACTTGTTTTGTATATTGACCATAGTTAGCTTTGCGTGATCGGGTCTTAACGCAATATGCGATTGGGCTAACTACAGGATACGTTTCTGCCTTTCTGGTTTGACCGCCAGGTTTGAAACGAAATATGGGTGGCTTTCTTAAGTCATTTGCAGTTTGTTTCAAACCAGGTGGATCAGGTCAGAAAGGACGACGGATGAGTATTGGCATCTTTCGTGATTGGGTGTTTTGACGCGCTATGCGATCGGGCTACAGGATACGTCTCTGCCTCTCTGGCTTGACCACCAGGTTGAGGATGTGCCGTGAATGCTTCGTACATTTGCAGTTCATTTTGAACCAGGCGGATCCGGTCGGAACGGACGACGGAGGAATATCGGCTTCTCTCGTGTCGGGTCTTGACGCATACGCGATCGGGCTACTACAGGATACGTTTCTGCCTTTCTGGTTTGATCGCCAGGTTCGAAGTTGCCCTGTGAACGCCTTATTAGATGCATTTGCAGTTCATTTCAAACCCGGTGGATCTGGTCAGAAAGGACGACGGGGGGGATTTATATCTGTGTCGAGAAAACCCTGGATTGGCCGCTCGCGTGATTCGGTCTTGACGCATTATGCAATCGGGCTAACTACATGATACGTTTCTGCCTCTCTGGCTCGACCGCCCGGTTCATCAATGTTCAGGAAAGACTTTCTTAAATCATTTGAAGTTCATTTTTGAACCAGGAGGATCCGGTCAGAAAGGAGTCAAAGGACGACGGAGGAGTATTGGCCGCTCTCATGATTGGGTGTTAACGCATATGCGATCGGGTTAACTACAGGATACGTTTCTGCCTTTCTGGTTTGACCGCCAGGTTTGAAGTAAAATATGGGTGGCTTTCTTAAGTCATTTGCAGTTCGTTTCAACCCAGGTGGATCAGGTCAGGAAGGACGACGAAGGAGTACTGGTCCCTCTCGTGATCGGGTTTTGACGCATATACGATCAGACTACAGGATATGTCTCTGCCTTTCTGGTTTGACCGCTAGGTTTGAAATCTAATATGACGGCTTTCTTAAATCATTTGCATTTCATTTCAAACCAGGCGGATCAGGTCAGGAAGGACGACGGAGGAGTATTGGCCGCTCTCGTGATCGGGTTTTGACGCATTATGCTATCGGGCTTCAGGATACGTTTCAGCCTTTCTGGTTTGACCGCCAGGTTCCTAGTGAACCGTAAATGCTTCATGAAATCATTTGCAGTTCATTTTGAACCAGGCGGATCCGGCCAGAAGGACGACGGAGGAACTTATACTTGCTTTCCGATAGAAATATGTGGCAGATGTAAGTTGTTTGTTATAACTAGAAACAACAAGTCAAAGCTTCGAGCTGTAAATAAAAATTCTTACTCTACCAAGTACTCTAAAGTGATTTTCAAAAGCCCCGAGTTCCGCGCCGGACTCGAGGACGGTTAATGGTTTCCATCTTGGCCACTGGCCAGCTGACCAGCCTGACCAGATAAGTTGACGAGCCCGTGACCCGTCGTCTCTAGTGCAAGACATCGGACGAAAAAGAAACCCAACAAAAATACACAATTACTGAATAACTGGCAGAACAAACGATGAAGTGTAATACTCAACGACGAAGAGGGAAGATAATTTAAATTATGCACAGCGTGAGTGAGTTTATAGGCCAGAAACGCGTTAAATCACACTGCGACACTCCCTGATCGACTCCGCGGCAGGTCAATTAAGCAATTTCGAGAGAAGGTTGCTGAAATTGAAGTCGGAAATTGAAACGCGACGCTGTGAGTCTTTAGTGGCTGCAACGACAATCCTGCTACGTGTTCGGTGTTTAATTTCACGGACGCGTGCTTTCCGTCTTCCGAGCGCTCTTCTGCAGAGTGCGTACGCTCGCTAACTAGTAGTCATAGCAATTACTCAAGCTAACCACTTTTCATAACAGCAGTTCAATTAGCGGCCCCGACGTCGCCAATTGTTAAATTAATTGGCAACAACAAACGACAGCTCCTCCACCGAACACGCGAACAGCCCGGCCTGCCGCACACGCCGCGGCGCGTTCCGTTCTCGACGCGTCGCCGACGCGCGACGCGTAACCTCGCTTACGCTGCCGCTAGGCCGCTTTCGGCGCTTGCACCGCCACGCAATGTCCGCTTTCATAACAAAGAACAAGCCAGGTTCGTGCCTTTCATAAAAAATTCCTCGACGGAGCAATCCACCGCAACACTGGTTGATAAATGTATCTGTATTGAACATGCTTTTCCTTGTTTCGCTCTTATAGATGTACAAAAAATAGATGCCGTCGAAAAAGCGGCCGACGTTGTTGTACAAATCACACAAACTAGCGCGTAAACAGTTCCGCATTGGCGGGCTCCAGCCCTCATTCCACAAAAGATTATTTTGCCGCCACATTAAACGCGTCCCATGCACGACGAAACGCAGCTGCAAACCGCATGTTTATCATCATGTCACACACACAAACAACTCAACCAAGCCAAGGCGCAAAATTACAGCAAATCTGTACAACAAAGTAATCAAAAGTAGCCAAAGACACAAGTAAATAAAAAAATAGAATAAACAAAACCCCGACCCAAAAGCAAAATTGTATAGTACACGTGGCCCACGACGCGACTACGACGCGATCGTGACCACAGTCGCGCTCTCGCTCATCCAGTCCGCAATCGTCTCGGCCGTCACGCTGTCGCCAAAGTCCGTGCTGTCGTCGAGCTTGACGAGGAAGATGACTTCCTTGCTGCCGTCAAAGATCACGGCCGCCTTCATGGTCGCGTCCGTCGGGCGGTCAAAGTAGTCGGACGAGCCGCCGCCGCCGCCGCTCGAACCGGTGCCCTGCCACGTGTGAAGCGTGGCGGTCATGTAGTCCGAGCCGGACGAGAGGACCTCGAACGCGTCGAACTCGCCGCAGCCGGTGGCCCAGCATGAGCAGGATCCGTACTGGTTCGTGCGCGGGATGCGGCCGTTCAGGAACCAGATGGCGGGCATGTCGACGTTCGCGTCCGCCGAGCTGCCGGTGTCGCTCGGCATCTGGAACTCGATCAGGAACATCTTCATGTCGCCCGAGAACCCGACGTACGCGGGCGCGTCCTCGCGCGAGTAACCGCACGTCTCGGTCGTGCATTCCGTGTCGGAGAACATGATGACTTCGTAGTCCGAGCCAATCTGCACGTCGCCGAGCGTGGTCGACGAGGACGCGGCCGTCTCGCCGTCAGAGTTGGCAAACGAGAGCGAGCTGCCCCAGCACGAGGACCAGGTTCCCGAACCGGCGGTGCCGCCCAGGTTGTTCAGAAACACGAGACCGTCCTGGACCGCGGCTTCAGAGTCGTACTGGCCGACACGTGACCAGTCCGATGTGGAAATCACAGTCGTCGACGACGTCGCAGACGACGAAGTCGTGGACGAGGACGAGGTCGACTGGGACGTAGTCGTAGAGATAATCGGCGAAGACGAAGATGAGGACGAAGACGAGGTGGAAGTGGACGTGGTCAGAGTCGTTCCCGGCACGGGAGCAACCGTGGACGAGGTAATCGGGGCAGAAACAGCCTCAACAGCAGCGCCCTCGTCGACAGGGCTCGCGACAACAGCCAACGAGGTCGTGCCGTCGGCCTCGGTAGACACGGTAGTAGGCGCCGGCTCGGCAGACGAAGTCTGGTCCTCGTCCGGGTTGTAGTACACGGTCTGCATGACAGTCACGACCTCCGTAACCATCTGGACAGCCCGCTTCTGGTGCAGCACGCCGTGCTGAGCCGCGTGCAGATGCGCGTCGCGCTTCTCGTGCGCGTGGTGGCCGTCGCGCTTCTTGATCTTTGCCGACGACGAGTCCGAGGACGACGTGTAAACAGAGACCTTCTTGAGCTGGATCGGGCCGCGGAAGTGCATGGAGATGTCCTCGTTAAGCGGCGCGAGCCCGCCGGAGAAGGACTTGGGCGTGGTCGAGCACTCGCAGTTGTCCATGGACGTGACGTCGTCGTACGAGCCCGAGAAGCCGACGTTGGAGAACTCGATGGCGGTGGCCTCGTTGCAGTAGTAGTTTCCGCTGATTTCGGTGCAGGACGAGGCGGCCGCGAGACCGGCGCCGGCGAGGGCGGCGAGGAGCAGCTGGGAGCGCATGGTGAGGGAGGCTGGGCGTAGTGGGTCCTTTTGTTGTTGTTGTTGACACGCGTAGGACGCAAGGGGCTGTTGTTCTGTTCTAAGGCAAGCGACGAGCGGACCGGCGAGAAAAGAGCGACAAGCCGGGGCTCCGAG
Organism: Myxozyma monticola; assembly: GCA_030568405.1. NCBI lineage: Eukaryota > Fungi > Ascomycota > Lipomycetes > Lipomycetales > Lipomycetaceae > Myxozyma > Myxozyma monticola. Next base: position 182,520 of record JAJLTV010000012.1, read on the forward strand.
GGATTGGGGGGAGGAAGGGGAGAGGGAGGGAGGAGTGTTTGGGCAGGGCAGGACGCGAAACGGAGGGCAGCAGGAGGGCAGCGCGGCCAGGGGCAGGGGGCGGGTCTTTATGGGCCGTTCGCGCGCGCTGCGACGCGTCGGCGCGGCGCCTGGAATGTTTAGCGCGGGCCCGAACGGGACGGCGCTAGGCCGGATTGGGCGCGCGTGGCTGGTGCCGCCCGTTCTGGGCGTGAGCGGGTCACAACTATGCTGTAGTTGTGACCCGGTCACGCGGCTCATCTCGCTGACAGCGCGGGCCCGAGCGAGCGAGCGCGCTCAGGGTCTTCGCTTGGGCTTTGCCGGCGGGTTGACAGCGCAGTCTCGGGAGGCTGGGACTTGGACACTACTGAGAAGGATGTGAGGACAAGGTAAGAGGAGTGAAGGGAGTGATACACTGCGACAGACGGTCCGGCTGGAGTAAGTGGAAGAGCTGTTCCTCAGACCGTCGCGCGCAAACGCGCATCGCACGTGGTCCTCAAGTCTCAAGTCCTCGGATCCTCGGGGCCGCCTCGCTTCGCGACCAGGCGAGAAGCACAATAAAATTGTGCATGTCCAGCGGGAGAACTGTAAAGCGAGAGTTGTGGCAAACAATTAGCAATTTGCGATAAAAGTGAATTGAGATTAGTGGCAGTTCACTCGCCCCGAGTTAAGTTAGATGACCTTCCCACCGCTCCGGTTCGCGCCCGCGCCCAGACCCCGTCCGCAATTTCGCCAAGTACACTCCAGCAACAAAACGACTAAACCCGACCCTTCACCACATCTGGCATTCGGGCCCACGACGCTACTCCTCATCCCGTCCCGCTCCGTCCTGCGACGACGGCGCGGACGACGTCCCGCCGGCATCCACTCCGCCCAGCGCGCTCAGCGCGGCCCGCACCGCCTCCACGCATCCGACCACGTCCGCCCGCATGCGCTCAATCTCCCCGTGTCGCGCCTTCACCCAGTCAAGCCGTGTCTTGAGTCTATATTCCATACCCGTTAGTACTCCTTAACGTCCAATTTAACTCCGGAAAGCAACGCGAACCGCTTGCGACTGCGAAGATGGTCGACCTGCGACGCGGCCTTGACCCACGCCGCGACTTCCTATCGTGTCACGCACGTTAGCATTTTCGTTGCCCACGTGTCTGGAGTCTCTAAAAAATAGACAGTACATCGCTAAAGGCCTTAAACTCGGTAAACACCTCACGCTGCTCCTCCTGCGAGCGCGCCATGATGTCGCGATACTCGTTCAGAACCGCGGTCTCGTCCAGAGGCGCCAATTGCGCCAGCGCTGCTCCGCCCGCGATCTCACTCGTCGTGGATTCGATTTCCATTCTGCAAAGTGCTGGTAAATATAGCTTACTTAGCGGACTCTCCTGTCTTGCGCTTTAGACTTAAACACTATTGAATGCCGTTGTTGTGGGCCAGATCCGATCGATATCCAGAGGAACGGAGCGTGAGATCGCACGAGATGGGATCGAGGCCAGCGCGGCTTTTTGACTTTTTTAAAACCCGCACAACTCACGTGACTACATTTTCACGTGATGTAAAGTTTAGTTAGTCATCAACAATTGCGCTCCAGCAGTTTGATGAATTGTCATAGAAACCACCATCCCATCCAGCTTTACACTAGTCCTCTCTCCATCTATTGCGATCCGGCAGCCGCTTCTATGCGTCCCTCTTCTTCCATTTTTGCTTTCCCGTCGACTTGACCTCCCGGTCTGACCGAAGGACGGCAACCTTTTCCATTCCCGGGTGGCACAGCCCCTGTTGAGCTGCGGTTGGAGCCCGTGATGGCGTCTCGCACGACGGCTGTGGTGCATGATGCCTGCGGCATCTGCAACAGGCCAGACGCGTCGCTGAACTGCGACCGATGCGCGACCGCGCTGACGCTTCCCGAGCGACTCCGGCTGTTATCCGCGCTCAGTTCGCGAGCCGAAGCCGCGTCGCGCGTGTCTGCGCATCTCAGCTCAAGTGCAGCCGAAGATCCGCGGGCCGCGATCTCGCGCGTTTCGATTTCGCTGGCCCGGTTCCGCGAACAGCTGGATTCCATGAAATCGGCGGTTGCGGAGCTGAATCAGCGCGGTACCGCGCTTCGGCAGACGTTGCATGCGCGAACGACCGTGCTTTCGCGGGCGACCACGGCGTTGCGGAACGCGCACGCGTTGCAGGCGGGCAGCATCACGCGGTCGCGGGAACGCGTGAGAGCAAAGTACGACGACAAGCATGCTGAACTGCTTGAACTGCGACGCTTAAAAGTAGCTGATTTACGCGCCGCTTTGGGTGTCGAGTTTCATTCTGCCGATGCTGCCGCGGAAGACGACGACGAGAGGCAGGATCTGAACGATGACTCAGCCGATGATTCGCCTCATCGGAGACCTCCCAGTCGTCATCACCATCGACGACATGCTCGGATTTCAAAGAGACATGCGATTGAGAGCGTACATGGTGAGGCAGATAACGGCGTATTGCAGGGAACTCTGAGCATCAGTGGGATCGAGATTCCGAATTTTGGAGCCCTGCGCGGCCTGTCACCTGCACTACTCATGCACTCTATGTCCAAAGTGTGCATTCTCACCGCTTTGTTAGCGCGGTATCTGAACGTCTCGTTGCCCTACGAGATCGTGCTTCGGCCGCAATTTGGCATGCGGCGACCGCTGGGCACGGGTTCTTCTAGCGTGGCTGCCGACGACGCGACGCGGAAAAAGTCAGCTGGTTCGGCTGCGATTCGGAAGTTCCAGATTTCGGGCGAAATTGGCGCGCTGTCGATGCGGGACCGCAGTCGGCGGGAGCTGGACGTGTTTATGGATGCCGTCGCGCTGCTGTTGTGCGATATCGTGTACTTGCGCAGCTCCGTGATCGACGACGTATCTTCTTCGTTTCGAGATGACCAAAATAGCGAGAATGGCGCCACGCCGAGCACGAAGGACAAGATGAGGGAAATGTATACCTATCTCGACGTTGGCCCGTTACTGTGGCAGATCATTCAAGTTGTCACTGGCGCGTCTACGTCCGACTCGAGATCCGATTCAGATGATTCTTCGCGTATCTCGTCACCCTCAGCAGAGCCATCTCCGTCGCCATTCTGCCCGCCACGACCAAACTACGTCTGCGTCGAATCCACGCACGTCGTAGTCGCCTTACGCGAACGCAATAAAGTTGATGCTGACCGTCGCGCGTGGGCGGAATGGCAGATCGTGGAAGCGGACGCGTCGGAAGATCCGGCGGACGAGATGCTGCTTGTCGACGCTGCTGATTTAGCAGATAGCACTTACGATGGCCCGGAAACCGTGCTGTCCAGCACGGACGCGAGTAAGAGTGCGTTGTCTTCAGTTCCTAAGGAGCCGTCTGCTGATGAGACGTGGACTGACGTGCGACGGAGAAAGCACGGGAGGAAGGAGAAGGTGTAGCTAGTCTTTTTTTCTGTCTTGGTTTGATTTATTTGCGCCACTGGCTTTTATGCAGCGCTGTATATATGGCCAGGCCATATAGTAAATATATACACTCTTCTTTTCCAGCAAATCGACTCAATAAATATTTTACCAAGTCCGGTAGTTTGCAAACAAGGCACATTCGATTGTGGGTTAGGGCTGCACGTCTCGTCACGCGGACCTCGGCTTTTCGCGCGGCGCAGCAATTCGAGCTCCCCGCACAACGCCTTTACCACTTCCTTATATCCCACCCTTCCATACTTATCGTGGTTCTATATCCGTTTATCTACTCTGCGAGCCCAACTATCAATGTCGGTTCCGCGAGCGAAGCCGTGGGAATCCGGCGGCGCGGCTGCTTCCGCAATCGCGCAGCCCTCAGTCGCGCCTGTGGCGCCCGCTGCAACACATCTTACTTCCTCTTCCACGAATCCAACAACATCCAATACTACTACTGCTGCCGCTTCTTCGGCTCCCGCTGTGCCTTCCAGACCACCTGCCATGACTGCATCAGCGAACGCAGCACAGGCGCAGCCCGGTGCCGGCCTTGCAGGAGCTGGCTCCTTCGCGTCCGCATATTCTGGATATCCCGGCGGGAACCGGTTTTCGTCGCCTTACGGCTCGTCGTATTCGCCCTATTCATCGCCCTATGCGTCCGCTTACTCTCCATATTCGTCGCCATACGGATCGTTTGGATCGCCGTACTCGCGGATAGGCGGCATGCCGGGCATGACAGGCCAGCCCAACGCGCTCGAATCGTCAACCACGGCCGCGTTCCAAATGCTCGAGGCCGTCGTGGGCGCGATCGGCGGGTTCGCGCAAATGCTAGAGTCGACCTACATGGCCACGCATTCGTCGTTTTTTGCAATGGTCGGCGTCGCGGAACAGGTCGCGACGCTGAGGCGGAGTATTATCGGATCTGCGTCGGTCGGGTTGCTGGCGCTGTGGCGCGTGTTTGTGCGTGTATGGCGGAAAATCACTGGCCGGCCTGCGCCTGCGGGTTCTAAAGACGGTCTCAACATGCGGGATTTCGAAAAGTTCAAGCGCGACGCGGCGGCGACTGCTGCCGCTGGAGGAATCCCGGGACAACAGGCGCCGGCGGCGCCGCGCGTGTCGATCTGGCCGCTGGTTGTGTTTCTCGGAGCCGTGTTTGGCGGGCCGTATTTGATGTCAAAGTTGATCAAGTCGATGGCTGCGTCGCGGCAGGATGATGATATGCGGATGACTGGGTATGATAGAGCGATGCTCGGTGCTGGAAACATGGCCGGTGACGACATGAGCGCGCATGCTGCCGCGGCAGGTGTCGCTGGAGTCGCGACCGGGAACGATTTGATTATCGATCCGTCCAAGCTCGAGTTTTGCCGGGCGACGTTTGATTTCGTGCCGGAGATTGAGGGCACTGAGTTGAGTTTGAAAAAGGGCGAGATCATTGCGATTTTGTCAAAGGACACGGTGAGCAGTGAGAACGGCGAGCCTGCATGGTGGCGAGGTCGATTGCGGGACGGCCGGATGGGATTTTTCCCGTCGAATTATGTCGAGGTGATCAAGCGGCGGAGCAACAATCAAGAAAATACTCCTCCGACTGGAAAGCCCGAGTGATGGAGCGTCGGCACGGTCCAGTTCAAATTCGTGTTCTTTCGTTTTTCATATGCCGCTGGTCGGCTTCTTTTCCGGGGATGTTATAACTAGATGGAGAGGGATTGATTATTGGCGCCGATTCGTTTTTGTATATATGCGCTGTTCTTTGCTGGGTTTATGATATGTGCGCAAGTGGTAATGACCTCCGGACCTGGTGTTTTCTGATTCCAAAATATACAAGATTGTCATTGCACTTTAATTAATTAGTACTTGCGACGCTGTTACAGCTTATAAGCTCTTCCTGCTCAATCTTTAGCCAAGATTCCGTCAAGGAACTCGAACCATTTCTCTCGAGTCCAGCTCGAGCTCACGCTATCGTTCACGGTTCCGTCAACGGCAACCGTAGGCGACACGTGAATGCCGTTCTGTCGCGCATACTTGACAAACACTTTCAAGTCGTTCGACGTCTTGTTTCCCGCATTATCCGGAAGCCCGCCGTCCTTCGGCATCGGCACCACCAGCAACGCCATAAACGCAGTCGGATCAACGCCCGCGACTTCCTGCGCCAGCGCAGAAAGACGCTTGTACGTGTCATGGCGTGATTCGTAGTACACGGATTCGTCGTAGTATTCCAACGACTTGTCCATCAGCGCGGCCGAGAACTCCCAGAACTTTCCGGGGGCAAGACGCTCGACGACGAGCGCGGCCTCGTGCACGAGCGGGCTCGAAGGGTGCCAGGGCTGGACATGGTTGCGGAAGATGAAGGTGAATGTGTCCTTGCCGTAGCGGGATTCGAGCTCAGGCAGGACGTTGGTGTAGAGCTGTAGGAACAGCTTGCGCGAGAAACGGCAGACGTAGTCGAGGTAGAGCTCGATTGTGTGCGTCGCGGTTGGTGCTGTCGCGGCGGACGCGTCGGCCGCGACGAACTTGTGCGAGGCGAAGCGGGGAGGAACAGACATGTTTTGAAGCTTCCACTTGGGTTTCAAGTATACTTGAGATTCCGAAGCGGGCCTTGAGAGAGTATAGACGGCCCTATATATAATGGGAATTGCTATCGGATTACTCTTACAAGCTTGTCAAGTTGTTGCTACATGTCTCACGTAAAGTTATGACGACATGGCGCCGCCGAAGATATGGCGACATGAGCTCAGTGCCAAAGCTCCCCGTCCAATCAACGAATCAAGACGCTAAATCTCGCCCACGGCATCAAGTAATTCCTGCTCTGCGTTAATTTATGGCACATTAGTCATTTGTTCATGATATGTAAATTATGCTCGTGTGCAGTAAGCACTTAAGCAGTCAATTGGCTACTGGTTATGGTTCTCTTTATAATTAAGTTACCTCGAGATAAGTTCCCTTAATGTTCGCCTAATCCAGTCTTCCGGACCTTGCACTGGAATTCTACTGTTCTCCATGCTAGCGAATGTAGCGACCATCCTCACAACGCTTGTTGGTTTCCCCACAAATCCTACTAAAGCTTGCTCCCCAGTCAGTTCTGAGCCTGAATGCCATCAAGCAACTCAAACCATTTTTCCGCAGACCACCCAGAGCTCACGCTATCATTCACAATTCCGTCAATGGCGACCGTCGGCGACACATGAATTCCGTTCTGTCTCGCGTATCTGATAAACAGCTTCAGATCATTCGTGACTGCGTTACCAGTGTTATGCGGCGATCCGTCTGTAGACGGTGGAATCTCCACCAGTGCTAGGAATTTGGCCGGCTCGACGCCCGCGCTCTCCCATGCTAGATCCGCGAGCCGCTTGTACGTTTCAGTCCGTGACTCAGATACAACAGCAGTATCGTAGTATTCGGGAGATTTCTCAAACAACGCAGCAGAGAACTCCCAGAATCGGGCAGGCGCAAGGCGCTCGACCGCCAGCGAAGCTTCGTGCACGAGCGTGCTAGACGGATGCCATGGCTGGATCTGGTTGCGGAAGATGAACGTGAACGCGTCCGGTCCGTACTTGTTCTCGAGCTCGGGAAACACGTTCGTGTAGAGCTGGTTGAAGATCTTGCGCGAGTACGGGCAGACGTAGTCGAGATAGAGATCGATCGTGTGGGTTGATGCGGCGGAGGTGGTCGCGGCGCCGGCCGTGTTGGTCACGAACTTGTGCGCGAAAAATCGGGGATGGAGTGACATTGTGAAGCTGTTGGTCTATGCCAGGGAGAGAAATTGATATTTCTCGGGAAATGGCGGTGTGCTGAATGGCGTATCTTATATAAATGGCGGAGACGGAATCGATCTGGAGATAAAGATTACGAATCGCATCCTATGGCGTCATATCGATGAATTGCGCCGCAGCAGCCGACTCTACCCAGCGAGCTCAAGGACTCGACGTAATTATAATCTTGAAGAACGACACAAGAGCAAATATACGGCCACCTAACTGTGTGATTTGTTTCATATCTTTAAGCTCTAGTACTACAGTCTACAGCTTCTTGTATCCAGAGGGCTAACTGGCAAAGCAATCGAGCAATTCTAGTCTCGGCAACCTTACCAGATCAGATCATCCGGATAATGAAATCTCGCTTTATCCCCTGAGACCCTCTGACGACAAAGAATCCGGATTCTGTGACCGCGCTCGAGCAGATATCGATTACTTCTATTTACAGTTTGAACTTCTTATATCTATGCGTCCGCTCCTCATACCCGGCTTCTTCGCTCAGATGAGCTGTGTCGTTAGCTTCGTGCAAAATCTCCAAGTTACAAGGCAGTGAACTTACTCAAAAGGAAGCATTTCCCGCAGTATAAATAGTTGTCTTCGTCATCACGTTCGCAGTCAATGCACCGATACTCGACATCTTCCGAGCACATGCAGCATCCCAGTTCCGCATCTTCTCTTAGCTTCTTCGTACGTGGACTTATGTCAATAGGAGCGGACGGCATGGCATATGGCAGCGAAGGCGCAGTAGGCATGTCAAGCACATTCGCGGGCTTGTCGCCCAAATCAGAAATCTTTGTATCCGGCGGCATCTGTAGTGCTTGTAACCGTGCGAGCAGATCAGAATTGTCGTCGTCGCCTTCAGCTTCATGAACCCCTTTGCCGTTTTGCTCGTCTCCGTGTTCAGAGCCTTCGTCGCTACTGGCCAGCTGTACATACATGTCAACTAACTCGTCAGCTTCCTCATCTGAACCTTTCTCATCATCGCTATCCTCTGAAGGCTTGTCATCTTGCGTCATTCCTGACCCAGGTATCGATGCGTACATAGCAACCAGGCGATCTGCTTGCTCTTGAATGTCTTTTTCTTCTTGGCTAAACTCTGTCTGGTCTGCTGTTGAATCTGTCTTCTCGTTCGGTTCTTTGAGCTCATCCGAGGATGAAGCGCCAGGTAATCCGTTCTTCTCAGTAGATTTCTCGTCAGATGAGTATTGACTCAAAAACTTCTTTGAGTCGGCTAATGCACTGAGCGCTTCTGTGTTGATTGAATTGCGAGCGGATTTCTCTTCATTGTTTCCCTTCTTATCTTGTAGAACGTTCCCACTCTGCAGATCCAAGTCGTCCGCGACTGCTTGTAGATATCCCTTGTCCAAGTACTTCCCCGTGCCTTCCGCGTATTCAGACGGATCTACAACAACCGCGCTCTCCAAAATCTTCATCTCCTCCAGTTCTTCTGGTGACAGCTCCCAGGCCTTGCTGCTCAACTCGTTTAGTGCCTTTTCAAACTCGTCGTCTCCAATTTCGTCCAAATCCTTCCATTTTGTTTCCGCCTGCAGCGACTCGCCAGGTGCACTGTCGTAGTGATCCATAGACGTAAGAAATAGTCGCGGATCAACCGCATCCGCTTGTGCCGCAAGATCGCGCGCAGAAGGTCGCGCGGAGGACACAGGAGGTTTACTGAACAGCGACTCAAAACGCGCCGACAGCGCGTCCACGGAGCCAAGATCATCGGGTGACGGTGTTCGCGCGGGCGGAGGAGGATCAATTCTAGTCAAATTAGAATTGTTCGAGACTCGAGGATAGAGCGCTGGGAATTGGCCTACTTTGGAAGTGACATGGCCCCAAGCTGGCTTAAAAGGTCGTTCATTTCAGAGTCCATGGGTGCTTGCGGGCTAGACTCTGGGTCTGCCGACGGTGGGGTGGAAGCCATTAGCACTTTATACGCTATATATCACTGTAAGTGAGCGCACTGTACATCAATGGAATAATGGCGAAGTCGTAAGACAACTCTTGCGCTGAAAGCAATTCGGTTAAACCATGCGATGATGATATGCGTGCGGCGCTAAGTTCCGCGCATCTCACGATCCTTGCTTGTCCGTGAATATTGACCATACGTACTCCCAGCTCTGATCAACACGCAACTGCTTGTAATATACTTAGTTTGCGACTATACAGACTCGCACATATCTGTTTACGAAGAATCTCTTTACATCCTAACCGAAGTTCAACGGGAATCATGTCGCAGCCACGGAGCATTCTGCACATCCTGCGCCCGCCAGACCCAGTAGCGCCAGCCCCGGGACCAGCAGCGGCACCAGCACTAGCACCAGCACCCGTACAGCAATATCTGCCTCCTCCACCAGCGCTCCCTTTTCAGCCATATTACTATCCGCAGCAGATGCCGGCTTACTACAATGTAGCGCCACCGATTCAATCCACTCCGACTCAATCACCTCCGACTCACCCCTCAGCTGCCGGTCAGAGCATCCTAAATATGATCCGGACGTCGACTACTCCATCATCGCAGCCGCGCCAGCCGACCCAACAAGCTCAAGTGTATGAGCCTCCGGCGCAGGCATCGCCTTATTACACTCAAAATGGCACGACTGCGTCTCCGTCGACAGCTAATGGGTCGGGGAAACCCACTAGCAGCGTTGATCCGTATCTGACATATCAACAAGACACGGGTGCTCCGCAAACAGCAGCTATCACTGCTGCAGATATGTTTTTGAAATCTCTGCAGAAATCTTCACGTCAGGCAAAGCAGCTGGACCAGCCTGGGATCCGATCCCAGACGCCCACACCTGCATCTTCTAAGAACAAGCGATCTGCTAGAACTGCAACAGCCGCAGCAGAGGAAGTTCGCCCGCCAACTATTGAAGAGCTGAATTACCGCGTTTTGTCTCGGCATGATCCTCAGATGCTCGAGATATTGTTGACGAGTACGCATGCGGTACTTTACAAGTTCGTTTCGGATACTAGTGCATGGGAGAAACTGTCGTGTCAGGGTGCACTTTTTGTGTATTCACGCAGTCCTGACAGCGATAGCGCGGATTATAGCGTGGATTCTGACCGCTATAGTGAGCCTGACGATCATATTCTTGCGATCCTTAACCGGCACTCTCTAAAGAATTTTTTTCTGCGCCTGGAAGACGTGACCGATGTCGAGAGATTGGATGAATTTATCATGCTGCGGTCGCCGCCGGGAGCTGTCGATCCCTGGGACCTGTCATACGAAGATTCAAGCGCGCCAAAGCAGCCAGATGTGTGGGGAATTTGGGTTTATGCCGAGGAAGACAGGGTGGCTGTCGAAGAGTGCTGCCGAAAGTTCATTGGCAGCGGTCCCGCTGAATCCCGCGTGGTTTCACAGGCGTACGACACTTCCGGACCCAGTAACACCAGTGCAAGCGGAGATGTACTAAGCAAACTGTTTGAGAGGGCTGTTGATCGGTTTGTTAGCGGAGATATCGAGGCGTGAAATTTTGAATATTGCAAGGATGGTCTGACAGGTTCTCATGTGAGGAGATCATGACTGCTGTACATTTGGAGTTTGGTTGCACTTTGGCATAGTCTGCATGATGGTCTTTTGAGCTTTCTTGTTTGATTCAACCGTATGGTTCCATTTCTTTGTTTAAGATGCTTCTAACATATAGCCATTTTGGCACTTACATACAACTTTGATGACTATCGATGTAGTTTAGCCGATTTAGTCAAAGATCGAAAGACTTTAAATAATCCACAAGACCCCCGAGCACTTACTAAGCTCGAGCGTGAAATGCTTGCAGGAGTCGGCCCTGTCGATGTCGATGCAACATCGCACTGTCTCCCCTGGACCCGAGCAACGCTCTTCACGCTCGGAAAACGAATCAGCTTGAGCACTGCTCCCATTTTTGAACTGGTCGTCGCGTGTCCCCGTTCAAGATCCACAAGCTGCTCTAAAATATGCTTGCCAGTTGCCGTATTTACTGCCGAATCCCTGCTGAGGAATTTCGGCAGATATAGTCATATGCGAACTCGCTTGTTGGACTGTTGCTGCTTCATGGCGCCTTCATTTGCCAGGCGATCTGCAACATCATTTCCAGGATGACCACTATGCCCAGGCACGTATGAAAATGTGATCTTGTACCCCAATTTTCGGATCTCTTTGAGCTTCAACATAATGCTTGATACAAGATCTGCATTCATGACAGCCTTCCCTTTTGCATTTTTCCAACCATTACTCTCCCACCTGGTGCTCCATTTTTCAATGCAATTAATCGAGTAATGAGAGTCCGTGTATATGTTAAGATGCCTGTTGGGGAAATTCCTCATGACGTGTAGAATCGCTGCCAACTCGGCTCGTTGGTTGGTCTGCGTTTCGCCTGGTAGCGGCTCCGCCGCATTCAGCTCGTTGTTGGGGCCATAATAAACACCATATCCTGCCATAGCTTTCTCTCGACCATTACCCAGGCAGCTGCCGTCTGTATATATCGTGAGTGCTGGATCCTGCAAATTACTGCTTGGCGTCTGGGGTTGCTCTTGCGGCGTAGTGGGTGTGACAACGCTTATAGGTACATCGATTCTCTCTAATTGTGGAGCGGATTGAGGAACAGATGGGGAAATCTCTGGCACTGTCACACGGTGCTCTTGCACATACCAATCGTATGCTTCTCTGAATGATCCGAACGATTTGAACTTCTGCTTTGAGTACCCGGTAACTTGTTCTCGACAAACAGACCAATCGGTATAGATCCCCGGCTTGCGTCCAGCTGCTACGGCATAGAATTTTCCGCCTGGCGGTATTTTATTATCCTCGCAATGCGTAAAAGCATCAAGATCTCCTCCAGTTTCATTCGACTTCATCCATATAATAGCCGAGTCGAGATCGTCGAAAACTCTAGCCTCGACTCCCAGGTAGTTCATAAGCTGATCTGTAGCTGTGCCCCGATCAATATAGACTCCTGGAGTACGTCCTAATAAGCAGTCAGTTAAAAATAATAAAGACAGAAATAAACAGCTAGCCAGCAAGATCGCTTACCTTTACGAACGCAAAAGTAATGCATGACCCGCGGAAAGGTATTGATTCTGAATCCTGTTTGCCGAACAGTTCGCGATTCTGCCAATAGCGTTACACGAGTCTCTTACTGCAGCCCCGCAAGCCAAATATAATTCAGATATTTGCATTCAATAATCAATTCGACCAAGAGTTACTAAATTAGTCTTCTCGATGGCTAGCAGCTCGTTACAAAGTGTGATGTATAATGCATGCGACCGAACTAAATTATAGCAGAAGGCATCTTAGATCGTGGAGAAGTTCGCACTTACCCCTGAAAGTGCGGCGGTCAACGCGCATATGGCATTCCTCGCACATGCAGAATTTCGAGGGTCTACTTCGTAGTTTACAGATTCAAAATCAGTCAAATTAGTTGATTTAGTTGTAATTTACATTCTGCAAAGAAGCCAAGAAACACAGCTAATAAAAAAATAGTTTCTCGGCCAGCAGTCTCGACTCGGAAGACGTAATTCAGAGCTTTGAGCATGTGTAATCTAAGATTATCTCAAAAATCCCAAAATATCCATAAAATCACCAATACAGTCCCAAACATAAAAACCAAAAAAACAAGAAAGCACGGCTACTGGGTAGCTTGCCAGCCAGCACTACCACCAGCCCCACAAGCGTGTACCGCCAGCGCGAGCGCCAGCGTTAGCGTTAGCGCCGTCTCTTGCAAGTGAGTCAGCCTTCTCATTTCCATGAATATTGCTATGTGCCTGTACATATTCGATATCAACATTATAGCCAATGTCTTCATGCGAATCGATTGCTTCCAAAATAGACTGTATAATATCTGCACTTGCAACAGGAAGACCCTTTACATTAGTCCAACCATTTGTAATCCACTTTGGTGCCCATTTGTAAACACAATTGATAGCATACTGAGAGTCGGTGAAAATTTTCAGGTCTTTGTATGGAAATATTTCAAGTGCCTGCCAGATTGCGTATAGTTCAGCCCGCTGATTTGTCTGGATCTCCCCTGGCAATGGTTCCGAGATGTTCACATCCTCATCAGAAGGGCAGTAGACCCCATATCCAGCTCTGGCTTCCGGCCGTCCGTTTCCCAAGCAGCATCCGTCTGTATAGAGAATTATCGCAGAGGTGCCTTCACTCGAAGATTGTGTTTCAGAATAGATGACCCTTTCAGCTTCGTACCAATATAAAGCGTCGGAGAATGATTCGAATGCATAAGCTCTAGCATTCGAGTAGTTATGGACCTGGTCGTTGTAGTCCATCCAGTTATAATATATTCCTGGCTTACGCCCTTCTGCAACGGCATAAATCTTCTCTGTAGGCTGTATGTTGTTTTTAAATCTACCGAATGAACGATATACCCTCCCATCCTCATCCCATTCATTCATCCAATCGATAGCTTCGTTGATATCGTCCAGTACAATCACCTCAGGCGTCCCTGGATAATATCTGATCTGAGCTCTAGCCTCCCTCAAATCAATATAAATTCCAGTATCATGGCCTAATAATAAGAAACGTGAGCATTAAGATCAAACACGTCTTCCAGAACCTCGGCCAAAATACATACCTTCACGAACACAGAAGTACCTCATTTTTATACCGTCAAACTCGTAGATTTCCAGCTAATCGTAAAGGCCACAAAGAACCCGCACCGTAGTAGCTGTCGTGTCACCTCGACAAGAATCGCGGTCGTGCCGCCCGTCGACAATACTTGGCGATCCAGCGTCCCATGAGCGCTGAGCAGGTAAAGCTAACCCCGGATCACGAGAGCGGAGCGTGAAGCATGAAACCCTTACCCGAGCTAGACAGCCGCCTAGCAGCTATATGGCTATACCGTCTACATATCTTTTTAATCAAAGCAATGAAAATAATACATTTATTACATTTACTAACATAATTAGTTAACTAATTCAACAAGGCATTACAGTATTGCTGTTATTGAGCTGTAAATTGTGGCGACCGGATGCCTCAGAACTAGAAAGTCGTCTTGTCCAAGTTTGTTGCCAGTTGACCGCTTGAGGAAATTAGCTTCCGCTTCGAGACGTTCGGCAAGCACGCACTACTTTAGCGCCAAACGATTAACGAAGATTTTTAAAACTCTGCCCTTGTCATCTGAGATACTTCCTTGTCTCTTGTGATTCCCAAAAGGCAAATTCCTATCACCTGCATTACGTCCTATATAAGGTAGTCGGTATCCTTTCCTGGCTTGTTACCTCGCGTAAATACCTTCACTACGCACACACACCGAATACTTAAGCTTTGGCTACTACAACTTGACATTCATATAACAATTTACCGAGGTACGCTACATAGTACAGAGGAGCTAGCGCCATTCGCTTAAACCTACTTGCTATATATTGGGCAATCCTCGGCTTCTAGTTCGCTAGCCTCGGAACTTTGCAAAGCGCCTTGTCAGCTCACCGTACGCTAAGAAATTGGCCTTGTCGCCTTGTCAGTGAGTTGTCACACGTCAAAATCTGAGAATATATATTGCACAGGCTCTCTCCTTCGATTGTATCTTGACTATCCAAGAACCTCAACAACCACCTTTACAATCGAATACCAAGACTACAATATCGCGACCACTTTAAGACTTGGTTTCCCGCTACGACCAAATAAGAATACCATTTCAAATACCCTTTGCAGCAGAACAAAATGGGTAAGTGCATGCCATCTTGGATGCAGTTTGAATAGCCAACAATATATTAACAGATGTACGACAGATACAAGAGAAACAGGCATGAGCGCCGAGTCCGCGCAGCTGCTTCAGGAATGGCTAAACGACTATGACGCAAACGCAGGCTTTCAGCAGATGTCAGCAGAAGACGAAGAGATGTCTCACTTTTTCACCGAGGGTGCGACTGCGGCTCTCCCGGATCTTTACAATACCAATACGACCATCGATGATGTGACCGCCGCTCCCGCACTCTTGGATCGGATTACAGATAGCGATGAGCGCAGTTCCAAAGCATTGAGTCCGCCAAGCAGCCGCAGCTCATCGCCTGAGAGTTCGCAGCGCAAGAGAAGCTGTGATAACTTGGACGCAAACACGGATCCAGATACTTCAAGCCCGGAAAATCAGGCAAAAAGACAGTGTTTGGAGCCGGCGAGCCAGGAAGCTTCCCAGCCTCCGGCCTACGTTTCTGAGCAGTCAACGGCACCGGCAAGCTTATCTCAAGCAAATTTGGAGCAGTTGAATGCTCAGTCGGTTCCGACAAGTCAAGATGACACACAATATCTTGGTGTTCAGGCTGAGCAGGCACTGTCGGAGTATAACAGCTCTACGGCTACTTGCAATTCTCAGGGACAATTCACGACCACTTTGTCTCCAGAGTTTCCGCTGACTCCTACGACTCTGAACGCAGATACATACCGTATGGACGCCATCTATGCTTTATACCCCTCAGCACCTGATACCATTGTGCAAGCAGAGAACACAGCGCTACAGTCACAAACAGCAAATAGCTCAATGGAAGCAGTACCATTCGAGACAAACTCGGCAGGGTTTATGACGCAACAAGTGGACGACCAGTCAACCATCGAGACTCTGTTTCCAGACTACGGTTCGGAAGTATTTCAGCAGCCAGAGGACTTCACGCAGCTGTCCCACCTTTCCGGATACCAAGAGTCAACTACATACCCCGAGGGCAATGAGGAATTTCTGGCATCAACTGGATTTCCACAGACTACAGCAGGGACATTCGGGGTCAATTTGGAGATGCTTGAGAGAAATACCACACCACCAGAGTTCGACCAGTCAACATCGAGCACTCAGTTTCAGAACTACAATTCAGAGGCATTTGATCAGCAAATTGAATTCACACTGTCGGCTGGATACCCGGAGTCTAATACCATTCAATTGCCTCAACGCGTACACCCCGAGACTGCTTTCAATGGACAATGGCAGACGCCGGCAGTACTTCCACAGACAGCCACTGTCACTACTCTTGACGATTCTCCCGCAGATTTTGCCGATTCGTACCAAGGCGGTATTCTGAAAGTCAAAAAAATCAACAGCGAGCCGGCTCCTCCCGGGTACTACCCGACAGCTGATCATCGGACGTGGATATCGTTGAAGTTGACACGCAAGCAACTGTTACGCGACTATCCTAAGCTGCATATTCCACCGCTCAAAAAAGATAGGTTTTTCAGAATCCCGCCACCGGAGCGTTTAAACGAGTATCTGAAAATGACTTTGAAAGAGTCAGATTCACTCATGACAAGAGCATCCGCTCTGGTATCTAAGGGGGTTATTCGGGAGATTGATAATCCTACCGAGTGCTGGCAGTATTTATATAATGCGCGCTTGGTAGAAAGCGAGCCTGAATTTGCCGAAATCAAGCCATATCTGAGACATTTGACACGAGGATATGATATTCAGTTACCTGAGCTCACAATTCCCGACGACTACGAAGGAAAACCGCTGGACAGCAAATTTACCGACCTTGTTCTCAAGTTAACATGGGCTGATGGAAAGCCCGGTTGGATTCGTGTGATTCTCTCGCCGTTCACCCACATGGTTCACAGCTATGAAAGCGATGAGATGGAGATGAAGTCTTTGCGTCCTTGCAACTCGTTTTATCTCTTCCGCGATGTGTTCATGGACGCGTGTACTTCTGCGATGGCCCAAGGAGAATTCCCGCAGGTCCTCGACACCCATGCAATCACGGATCTCGTCAACATCTATTGGCATAGTTCCAATGGGTTCGTACAAACCGTTTTCGGGTATATCTATAACGAAGTGGAGGCTCTCAACAAGCTAGTGAACCCGGGATGGACCTACAAACCAAAGCGGAGCGTTCGACCGGCGCTTTGAAAATCAGGGGTCGTGTAGCCACTTGTGCGCCGCACTTAGTGAGTGGCGGTGCAGGGAAAATTTCTCCCAACAGCATGTAGTGAACAGTTTCAATCGTTTTACAATTTCTATATACATCTTTGTTCTATCTTAAAAAAACAGGATCCAAATAATTTATATTTTGATCACAAAATGCCGTCCAAAAACTCCATCAACACACCAAAGCTTACCGCGAAGCAGTCGCGCAAGTCTGCTACCGGACAGGGTCGCCGATCGAAAAAGCTGTTACGAGATGCATTCAAGAACCACGGAATCGTGAAGGCGGATAGTGTTCTGCACGCTCGCATTCTTACAAAGAAGCAGGCTCAGAAAGATGCGCGAAACACGCGTTATGTCAAGCAGCAGGGACTGCTGGCTCTCACGGAGGCTCCTCAGAATGGCGACGGTGACGTTCGAATGATCGAAGACGGAAATGCTGGAGGTTAGTAGGACACACGTACAGATTATTGTACGAAGAAAGGTAACTAACCACTGAGCACAGAATCTCTTTCCCGCACGCAGTTGAAGAAGCAGGAGCGTCAACGCCTATTCGCGGTCGAGAAAGTTGCTGGTATCGAGGACGTCCTGTTGGACATGGACCTCACATCCACCGGAAAAGGCACTACGCTTGGCGGACCGCCCGCTGCTGTTGCCGCGTAGAACAGAAAGAAAGGGAAATTTGATGTTATATGGTGATATTTTACCTTTCAACCGTACGGTTAAAGAAGGAAAGGACCATCATATTGGAGTTTTGTGCGCATTTTTCGGTTTTCTGGGTCGATCTATTTGGTCTAAAATTCATGCGGTTCTTTAGTTATCAGCCCCGGCTGAGTTTGTTTAATGGATTCTCTTAACTATAACCAGCGGATGGCAATTGGCGTTGAACTATCACACACAGCCCGTCACAGTCGAAGACTTGGCAGGTTAAGCAGTCATTAGCCGTATTATTCTATTAGTAGTTCTATGTTACAAGACAGCCAAATGTAAGCCTGAAAGATCAAAATTCCCGTTTAGCCAATAAATGCCTTGTAGAACTCCATGCGTTTCCGTTTTTGCCGTGATCCGTTTTTGGCGTTTGCTGGAATACGGATGAGCACCTTGTCAAATATTTCCACTGTAGCTTGTTAGTCCTTGGATTCAACAAAATGATTCTCGGAGTGTGAAACATACGTATTAAGTCAAAGTCGATCACTATACGTCTGACCTCCCTCAAAAACGACGAGATGCAAATCAAAGTGTTGATGTTAACGCGAGGAAGAGCTTCCAGCATCAGCGGCGCAGCGTCAGCACCTTTCAGCAGCAGATCGTACGCTTTGTCGATGATGATGCCACCATCGACAAGATCAAGAAGCACCAGAAATTGCTCAGCAACTGAATGTAGTCCTTTGTTCCCATCTGTCTTTAACGAGTCCAAAATCTGGATGTCGAAATCTTCCCCATTATCCAGCCAGTCCCGGATAAGTTGGCCTACAACCTCATCTCCTGGCCGGCGAAATATGTCTCGAGTGAGTCGGGTAGACAAAAAATCAACACACTTCCATATTTCTCGGGGTATGTTCAACTGGGCACCCGGCTCCAAGGTCATGAAACCGTTTCGAGCTCCTTTGGGTCTTTCGATCATATCCTGTAGCGAGACACCATAGCACGACGGCAGCACATTTCCAGAAAGAGAAATGAAATAATCCTGTCGGTTGATGATTCGCAGCACAAAAATTTCCGATATCTCTGATATCCGCGGAGGAATGTGCATCGACACGCGAATAGTGTGACTAGCTCCAGGGGACAAAACACCTTGCCGTTCTGAAAATTCCAAAGGCGACTTGCTCACTTGCTCGATTTCCCATGCCACCTGAGTGTTTCCAAAATTCTTGAACTTTGCTAACCGCGTGATAGTAGACAATGGTTTGATGTCCGTACAAACCAGCTCGGTTGATTCAACCTCGACCTTTGGCCGCGACTCGTTCTCGCGTGCATCCATGTCGCGCAACAGTCGCTTGACAATTTCAGCGCGTTTGTCAATATCAACAAGCGTCGTACGCAGCTCAAATGTAGCAGCAACAGGCTTATGATCTGAGGAGATGTAGTGCATAAAAGCTTCGTAATCGATCTGAGCAAGTGACGGATAAGGCGTGTAAAAAATCCGATCAGTGTATGCCGGTATGCGAGCCTTCTCTGACGTGTCAAACACTGCACTGCTGCCAATGTCATATTTGTACGTTGGAGGAAATGCAATAGGGTCCTCCTGGAAGCCGACCAGTACGCTTTCTTCCTTTATCTCGTTGCTAAGCTGATCCCAGAACAATAATGCTTCGTAGTCGCCCTTACGAACTAGTTGTTCAACGTCTTTTCGGTCCATCGCCAGCCTGTAGTTCAAATCGCCGAGTACAAAAACAATAGAGTTAATTTCACGTTCAGGGCCGACTTGGTCACTATTGATTGTCGCTGCCGTAGTAACTGAGTTCGCGGTGATAGACATAGTTGTAGACTTCTCAGACTCATCTGTACTTGGTGGAGTACTTGAGATTTCTTCCTCTGTAGTAGGACCACCTAACTTGGTCTCCTTCGTGGCTGTATTCAAATTAATTGGTGCTAGACCGTTCGCCAGATCCTCCAAGTCATCATTCTCGGCGTCAAGCTCCCGTTCATCTAAGTCCTGTAGCAGATCTCCGTTCTGAAAAAGCAGCTCCTTCAAATTCTTTCCGCCATTGCGCGGCTTCCGGAACAGCTTCCCATTAAACCTCGGCAGATTGAGACGTTTTCCCAGCTCGCTCATTTCCCAGCGCCTTCGTTCAATAGACTGAGGCGTAAATCCCGAAGATAAGTGCATGTTGAGCACAGCAAATTCGACTCCAGGTGTACCGACGGCTTCGTTCGCTCCCAGCATGAAAGTTACGCACACGGCGCCCTTGTTCCCCCAGTATCCTAACACGCCTGTACCTGCCGAATCTATACTGATATTTGTTATTTGTGATGCCAGTTTTCGATGCGCAAACATGAGAAGAACCATTCCGAGCAGTTCGGAAGAGGCTACCACAGTGTACGAATCGCCGAGAGTCTGTAAGATCAACTGGGTCCATCGCGTGATTGTGACCTGATTCGCTGAGAGAGTCGTGGCTTTGAGCGGATCAGCCTCTTGAAATCCTATAAGAAAAATACCAGGATCTTGAAGCTCGTCATCATCGTTTATAAAGCTCGAACCAAAAAGCAGTGGCCGTAGATCTTCGCCAATGGTTTCTCCATGCAGGTTCCAAGTGATCAGCCTGATGTGTACGGTCTTCTCCTCAACATAAGAGTCGCGCTCTTGAATCAGCCTCGTTGTGACATAGTCGGAACTGAGTGGATTTTCAAAAGACGAAATTTGTGACACCTGCACCTTTTCTTCGAGCGCGGCAAGGGCGCTTCGCCAGGCCAAAATAAATTCAGCCAATGCGGGTACTGTATCTTTCTGAACATAGCCTATGTCTTTGTCCTGCAACTTGATCTGCAAGCGGTCTGGATTTTCAGGGGTTTCCTCAACGAGAAGAGTGTCGTGAACAGTCAGATCGACGGATCGCGTGTCTGCGAGAGATGGCTGCTGACCAGCATCGGCGGTAAGGTCGGAAATGGCACGCGGTTCGAGAATATAGAAGGGCGTGTCAACCGTACCACCCGAGTCAGCGCAGGCCGAGGGGTGAAAAGTGAGAGTGTGTGAAGAGGTCGAAATCACCAGGGAGGCCATGTTCGCGGTGTAGCATCCGCGAAGACGCTTTGGATCGAAGGTTACTCCAGAAAGAGCGCGGGGAGCCCTGGATCGGACGCAAAAGACCCTCGGGTAAACCGGCCTGCTCTGCCTCAAAAGCTGACAATAAGAGACGACGCAGCAGAGTGGCGAGCAGTGGTGGTGAAGGTGGGAAGATGGCAAGCTGGGACGTTGGGCCGGGGTCTTCGGGCTGAGCGCGGCGCGCTGAGGTCGGCTCGCTCGATGGGGAATGCTGCACGCAGCGTCAAACCCAAATTAAAGCCATGGCGCCTGTGCATGTCAAGCCACGCGCAGCCGCACAGAACGAGACCCGTTGCTCACAGTCACGTGATGTTAAAATACGGTAAACTTAAACCGGCATCGTTGTCCTTCTATTCCTGCAAGACCGTACTCGACATGCGTGTGGTGATTTTGCGATCTGATCTGACTATCCCGGACGGCTTCTTTACTTATACCCCGAAGTCGATGGAATGTCAATGACTCAATGAGGTTTTCTGATGCCTTACTGGTGTCCCTACAAGCGCTACGTCATACGTGGAGTCGACCATCTAAATGACCAAGAGGCTACTGATAATGCTGACGGGTTCTTGCAGATCTTGTTTGAGTCCACTTTATATCTCTCTACATGGCGCTCATGTAGGGCGTGCGAACACCAAAAGTGGAAACGTTCCTTGCATTCACTGCTTCATAATTTGCTGACTCTTAGCAAGACCGCGTCGATCGTGCACTGCACATACTTTGATGGATATGTCTTGTGAAATATCAGTTAAAGACGCGTCATAGCGCTGACCTCTTGCATAAGTGATGCTCATGGATATTGGATGCAAGTATATCAGATTAAGCACATTGATAAGAAGCCATATTTAAAACCTCATATTAAACTAGCTTGATTTATTGACGCGTTCTTTCATCGGTCTCTAGCTCTTCTGAGTCTAGTCGTGAGCCATGAGTTGACTCATGAAGCTGTGGCGTGGAAATGAATTAATAGAGTATAGAAATATTTCCAATTTATCCAAAAGTCTCTTACTGATACGCTTGATGAACGTAGACTCACTAGACCAGGATGGGGGTGGCGAGGCGTGCAATTCGTGCAGTGAGTAAGGGTAGTAAACTCAAGTAAAAATCGAAACTCTCAAGGGTTCACCACAATTTGAGGCTCGTCGCCCTTCGAGTATAAGGCTTGGATTATACATATTGTTCATGATTTCATGTCATTTACACGGTCCTACTCCTACCTGTCATAAATGGAAGCTGAGCACTGGAGCAGTAGGAGTAGGACAGCAGTGTGTTGCTGGTTACCAATTAAGGCGTGGTCTAGTGCCATAGTGGAAGCTCCCGAAGGCTGCGAGGGGGTGTGCGCCGCACAAACCGCGACGCGTCGCGAACGCGTCGACGCGTCAAGGGCTAGGGTACCGCCCCGGGCTTCTGCTGATGACCCCCTTTTTTCACCTCCCGCCTCATAACTTCCCCGTCTCCAGCGCCCGCCAACGTCCCCGAGTGGACCGCCCCATTTCCGACACTTCTTATCCTGCTTCTGGGACCTCGCTGAGCTCTTTTTATAAGCTGCCTGCGTCGCCGATTCTTCTTTCCAACCTCGTTCGACCTCTTCCCCTTGCTGTCTCACAATCGACACAAAAGGACGACAGACTCGCACGACAAGACACAAGACATACCTGCCCTCTGGACGTATCTTTCGACTTCAATTTTGATTGATACGGTGACTGGTTGTACAGCACGTTGTGAATAACTTCTCACGGATCGTTGTCGTGCTGGTACTGCTTATCTAGCCGGATCGCGCCCTCAAGTGCTACTCGTCGTGATACGACGTGAATCGCTTCACCGGTCTACACGAATCGCTTGCGCTGTTTGGTCTTCCCACTCTCTGCAACATCTTGGTTTTGGACCGCAACGATGAGTGCTTCTCTTTACTCGACGCACAATGCATTTCTGAACCCGGGACCGGCTCCACCACCGCCTATGTCTCGTCCACCTCTGGCGTCGACTCCTTCGGCCACGAATGTTCAGCATCTCACACCTGTGGTCACCCGGCTCTTCCAGAGCGACTTTCCAAGTACGTGTATCGCAGGCTGTTTTTTGATTCTTGAACTAACTGTGACTAGATGGCGGAATAGGTCTTAAGGGATCCATTATCAAGCAAGGATGGCTTAGCGTGAAGGAGGATGGATTGCGCTCATTTATGTGGACGAAGAAGTATCTCATTCTTCGTGCATCTAGCCTTGATTTACATAAGAACGAGACTAGTCCGCCCACATCGAGTATCTCGCTGTCGTCTGTGACCAATGTCAGTCGACTCGATATCAAGCCGTACTGCTTTGAGATCACCCGCACGTCTGGCACAAAGAGCATGTTTCTGGCATGCAAAAGCGACGTTGAGCTATATTCATGGATGGACGAGATTTACGGCGTAAGTACATTCAGTTTTATTTTTGGCCAGTTCCATGACTAACTTGCCTAGCGATGTCCTCTCATGGGTGTCTCCAGCCCAACAAATTTTACACACAAAGTCCATGTCGGCTTTGACCCTAGCTCAGGAGGATTTACTGGACTCCCCGATTCCTGGGCAAAGCTGTTGAATGCGTCAGCTATTACTCAGGAAGACTACGCCAAGAACCCCCAGGCTGTCATCGAAGCTCTCGAATTTTACTCTGACAATCTCAACAATGATGGGACTTACGACTCATATGGATCATCTTCGTCTGCCGATAGCAGCAGTCCCCAGGAATCGCCTACTACCCCGTTGCCTCAGCAGCAGTATCCGTCTCCATATCCCATGCAGCGATCCCAGACAGGCGGTCGAATCGCTCCGGTGCCGCCTCCACTCTTACACTCTGCTTCCATGCCGAACACGGCACAAATTTCATCGCATGTCTCGTCTCGCAAACCGTCAAATCCTACTTTATCATCTACTCCAATGGCAACATCTGCTTCTTCCGGACCCACCTTTCATTCCGGCAATGTCAGAACTCCACAATCTGCGATTGCCCCGAAACCGGCTCATTCGACTGCGGAACAGATGACGCGGGAAGAACGCGAGATTCCTGCTCGTCATCCATTGCACACGCGGCCATCCAACAATGCCGTGGCCTCAGTACAGCAGCAGAAGGTGCAGCAAGATGGTTATTCGCGTGCTGTTCAGCCACAGCAAATTTACCAACAGCAGAACCACGCGAAATCTTCGTCACAGTTGGCACCCCCTCTCAAGACTGATCCTGATTCTTCGCCTGTGCTTCCGCCTGTGGCGCCGTTGAAGACATTCAATGCTTCGCGTCCGGCACCTACGGCACCGCGAAGCCGAGATCTTATCCCGACAACAACTACTGCGGTTGCTCAGAGGACTCAGCTTGAACAGCAACAGCGCCAGCAAGTTGCAAAGGAAGAGGAGGCACGTTATCGTGCTCATGTTGCAAAACTGAAACAGCAATCTCAGCAACGACAGCAGATGCACCAGCAACAGCAGCAGATTCAACTTCAGCGACAACAAATGATCTTGGAACAGCAGCAGCAGCAACAACAGCAACAGCTTCAACAGAGACAAAAGGCTCAGGTTCAGCAACCGCGGCAGGTTCAACCACAGACATCCAAGCACGCGCAACCGGCAACGATCGTTACACCAACCAAGCCAGCGCCTGCGAAGCAAGTTTCGCCTGCTATCGCTGCTGCCAAGGCAGCCGCGGCAGCTGCTAGTGGTACACTGGCAGTGCCTGCAGGTTCATCTGACAAGGAGCGCCGGGTTTCTACGATGACGGATAGTCAAATCATGGCCAAGCTACGATCTGTTGTTTCGCCTGGCGATCCTTCGCAACTCTACGAGCGAAAGCATTTAGTTGGCCAGGGAGCTAGTGGCTCGGTGTATGTTGCCTCGCCTCGTCCTGGAGTGAGCAAATATACTCGCGTTGCGATCAAGGAGATGAATCTCATGAATCAGCCGCGGAAGGAACTGATTGTCAATGAGATTTTGGTCATGAAGGAGTCGCAGCACCCCAACATTGTGAACTTTCTAGATGCTTATTTGCAAGAACCGGCAGATCTTTGGGTTGTGATGGAGTACATGGAAGGCGGCGCGCTCACAGACATCATCGAAAATAATACGCTCACAGAACCACAGATTGCTACGATATGTTATGAGACATGTAAAGGACTACAGCATCTGCACCACAAGAACATTATTCACAGAGATATCAAGAGCGACAATGTGCTTTTAGATTCACAAGGCCACGTCAAGATTACCGATTTTGGATTTTGCGCAAAACTTACGGGTCAGAAAAACAAGCGTGCGACAATGGTTGGAACCCCGTACTGGATGGCTCCAGAAGTTGTTAAGCAGAAGGAGTACGGCGCGAAGGTTGATATCTGGTCTTTGGGCATCATGGCTATAGAGATGATCGAGTCGGAACCGCCATACTTGAACGAGCAGCCACTCAAAGCGCTTTATCTTATTGCGACAAATGGTACTCCGACTTTAAAGAGACCGGACAAGCTTAGTCGAGAGATCAAGAGCTTCTTGGCTGTTTGCCTCTGCGTGGATGTAACCAGTCGCGCGTCGGCAGATGAGCTTGTGAATCATGAGTTCTTGAAGAAGGGGTGCAGTTTGTCCAGCTTGTTTGTACTATTGCGCCAGCCGTCGCATAAAGTGGGTAATCATGGTGTCTAGAGCTGTTATTTATGTGATTCATTTGTTTGGGTTGTCTGCATCGGGATATGTTATAAATGTTGATATAGTTAGTTACATATATATAAATGGTACTTTTTGACTTTTGGGTTATTAATTGAATAGCTGAGTTGCCTTTGAAGTCGAGCGGTTTGATTTCTGTTCGATATCGTTGTGCGAGGTGCGGTGAATGGTCGATGCCGTCATTGTTGCACTGTTGCTTTCTTATTGTATTTGCCGATTTGTCAATTGACAGTTGTGATTTATCTAGTCACTCTAGTGTCTACTGACTACCGTATTACGGATCGTTATATGCTAAATCATTGCTCGTGCAAATAAAGCTGCAAGAAAGTTGAATCTCAGGGCCAGGCACCTATTGCGCGTACGCGTGCACGTGGAAGTTAGAGTGAACCTTAAATACCCAAGCGATTAATGCGATTGTGGCGCGCCTGGACTGCAGCTGAGGATGATACGCATCTTGTAACAACATGGCTTCGAATAAGCCCGACTAAATGTATTTGAGATTGGATTTACTGTTTGGTTTGAATTGATTTGCTTGCTACAAGCTACAACATCATTTTTGCCGACTCAAGTTCGATGGACGACAGGCCCGAGTCACATAATGTAAGGCCTCTAGACGCGTCTCATGCGTCTTATCGACATCAATTTCGTCAACGAATGCGTTCTAGGTATTTCAGAGGCAGTGAACGTTTTGATATGTTGGATTATTATCCAGCATGGTGTTTTCCATTTTTTGCGTTTGCGTTTTTCCAGGCTTCGTTTGCAATGATAATTTTGGGCGTCGTCGCATATTTCATATCACTTACAAGAGGAGGCTCGAGCGACGCTGGCATACCTCGGCCGTATATGGTTCTCATAGTCTCGTCGACGTTTTCGTGTGGTTCGATACTTGTCTCTACTGTGACAATTCTTTACAAGTTTCGTAATGTCAGGTCAATGCCGACCGCTGAGCGAAGTGCATCCGAGAACGACGGATCCGTTGCATTAACAACTCTCGACATGGACACACAGGCAGCAGGCAAACTGTGGCCAGTATTGATTGTATTTCAGCAAATCATAATGTCCCTTTTTTGGAGCGGCGTTTTCATTTATGTGATGATTATATCAGGCGGGATATCGACGGAATGCATTCCGGACTCGGAGATGCTTTGCAAAGGACTCTACCAAGAGCTGTGCGATTCATATGTCACTTCATGCCGTTTGGTGAATCTGATTGTTGTGTGTAGTGCTCTTGATGCGTATGTTAATGCCGTGTTTTTTTTTTGCGTTGTTTTGTGAGGATATTAATATTTGCATAGGTGTTTCTGGATCTTAGGCACGATGTCTATGTTTTTCAACTCCGCTGTGACGTATCGGTACAAAACAGTTCTGAGCATAGTGTCATTTGTTTCTCTCTTCGCTTCCAGAGTTCGACCATCCGCGCAGTCGGAAGAGCTGCTCGCCAGCCATGATTATGTCAATGTCAATTCAGACAGACCGCAGCGGCGCCGCTCCTCATGGAGATCAGCATTGCGTTATGTAAAGTTTTCTAGAGGACAATCCAAGACGTCTCTGGATTCTTATGATTTACGTGATTTGCCTCCCGTTGTATCTCCATCGACAGGGTCTCCCGGACAATCACTAAGAAACCCCTTCAGCGATCCAATCACCTCAAATGAGGACGTACGATTCGAGCGGACTGACAGGGTCGCTGGCGAGGCTGGCCGTCGAAATTCAGCTCTATCCTACTCGCACCGCCATCATCTCTTCATACCTTCGTCTTCCCGTCCGTCACACGCGGCATACATGCCACTGCTGGGGGACGACAACGTTGGTCTAGAAGAAGATTCTGATGCGCGAAGAAGTTACGCTTCGAGCGGCCAAAGATCATTTCCTCCCGTGCCTGTCCGTGTGTTGGATGGAAGTTAGAAATATATTGTGGCATTTCACTATCTATCGAAGTTAGTCTACTTGCCTGCTCTTGTTGGTCGGTTGGCCTCTTGATGAATTTCCTTGGTTCCTTCGGATTAGGTTCATAAGACAGGAAGTGGCGACATCACTGTCATAGGCTCATAGCCAATATTTGCATGTCGTTATGGCATGCGCACGCAATGAACTGAACTTATTTGCTCTTAAAGAGCTCGTACGATACGATAGCTTAATAATCCGACAAAAGATACGGTATCTAATCAGACGACAATCTGGCATGATTGAATAAGCAGTAAGCTTAAACATTCAAGTAGAACATCAGGGTATCAGGCCCGGTGCGGCAGGCTAGCATCCGAGAGAACTAGGCCCCAGGACCGCACATCCGGATTTAGGAATTTGAAGGTCTGTGAGATCTTAGATACGCAGTTCCTCCGATAGCGTGCTAGTGCGCTTCCACGCATTGTACTTGAAAGAACTACTCAAAGAAGTCAAGTAGATCAATAGAATTCGCTGAGCCGTGCGCCGATAGGTAATTGCTCCGAGAATCAAAAGATCAGAGCTGGTTTACGAGTATTCCATTATTCGGATTGTGCATAGAGGGTTCGGTTGTGCGGCCAACGCCGCCTCACGCTAACTTGTTTGGGTGCGTGAGTCCCTGGACGCGGCAATGACCCCCTGATGTCAATTCACCCCGGAGGCATCTCTAATCCATCGTGTCAATTTTATAGCAGCAGATGTATAGACCATCTTCTGAATCTCAGGCCTCAGCTGATTCACTGTCAATTAAGCTGATAATGATTAATGAATGCGGACAGGAAACTCAGAAATTGAAGTATGTACTCGGATACCGGTCTAATTTTTTAAAGGTAGAGACGACATACCCAGTAATTCTAGAAAACTGTGCCATAAATCTATCTTCGATGGATTACGCTGCTGTCGGGCACGAGCCGCTACTCAGCGGATCGCTTGCCGTGAATCGTATGGAGAAGGCCGTAGCCCTAAATTTCGATATCAAGGTGCTACTCGTGTTGCTGATTGATTCGATTGTGATTTTGATGGCGATGATTAGGATGCTTGGTGGCTTCGCTACGGAGAAACGCCATGTGCTCGCGACTTTGAGTCATCTCTTGCCATAGGAATACTAGGCGTTTTCTGGCATTGTGGAAAGATGCCATGTGGAAAGATGGAGCGCAGCTGGCGTTTTAAGCGTCGCCAAGGCGCTGCTTCGTTCTCGACTTAAGCTCTCCTGACTGGGCTCGTTCCCCTTCCCATGCTGCCTCCGGATATGTGCCCGAGTCGAATGGCAGATAACAAAAGAATTGTGACAGTGTAATGGTCCAAGCCGTCTTATCGGCCACTATTATCGTGCTATCGTGCTAAGATATGTTTGCAGGCACTGATTGCTAAAGTGATCTGTGCCTTTTCATTTTGCTCACTCTCTTGATGGCCATATATGAAGCCCGTTTCCCGCCATTTCTGTCATTTTCCAGTGAGAAGGCAGACCCGACTGAAGCTTGCAAGCTAAACTGTCAGCAAGGAATATATCGTTCACCATGAAGTTTGATTACTATATGAATCCGTTCGCGGAATGGGTGAACTGGTATCCCAAAGGAATGCCGCGGGAGGAGCGTGTTCTGCTGAACAAGATTGATTTCCTGGTTTTGACGTTTGCCGGACTTGCTTTCTTCACCAAGAATCTTGATGTTTCTGCTCTCACCAACGCTTATGTGTCCGGAATGGAGGACGATCTCAACATAACTGGAGATAGACTCAACTACATCACTGCGGTTTATTGGGTCGGATATGCTGTGTTTCAGGTTCCCAGTAATATCGTTATCAACAAAGTCCCGTAAGTTGTCCTTTTCCATTCTGTTACGATAGCATTGCTCATGTCTAAATCTAGGGCTCAATATTACCTTCCCGCGGCTGAAGTTATCTGGGGTGTTTTCACGCTGTGCACTGCATTTGTCCAGAACTACAAACAGCTTATGGTTATGCGTTTTTTTGTCGGTGTCTCTGCGACGGCTTGCTATGTTGGTAACGTGCACATCATCAACACGTGGTACAAGAAGAACGAGCTTGGAAAGCGGAACGCGATCTACTACTGCGTGCAGCCTCTCGGAAGCATGTTTGCGGGCTATCTTCAAGCAGCTGCGTACAACAACTTGAACAATGTTCATGGCTTTGAAGGATGGAGATGGCTATTCATTATTTGCGGTATCATTACTATTCCGATTGCCTTTATTGGTCTGCTGTTCTTCCCCAACATCCCCGATAAGACGACATCCCGATATCTCACTGCCGACGAGAAGGAACTTGCTGTCAAGCGTCTGCTTCAGGATGGCTTTGCACCTTCTCGTGGTCTTGATCGGACCGTTATCAAGCGTGTCTTTGGTGCGTGGCAGACATACGCTTTCTTCGTTCTTGTCAACCTATTCTGGATCACCCCGTACCCCTCAGGAACTCCTTATACGCTTTGGCTCGATTCGCAGCCTCAGTATAGTGTTGGCATGGTGAACAACCTTTCGACTATTACTTACGCTGCGTCTGTTGTTTCTGCACTTGTGGTCGCATTCTACTCCGACTTCCGCCGAAACAGATGGGACTTCCTCGTCGTCAACGCTGTGCTCATTCTTGTTTGCAACGCCATGCTTCTTCACTGGGACTTGTCTAACGGTGCCAAATTCTTTGCGTTTATTGCTCTCGGAGTGTCGAACGGACCCGGAAACATGGTTATCCCGTGGCTGGCTGAGTCCCTCGCGCATGATCTCGAGGCGCGGTCAATTATTATTGCTATCGTGAACGTGGGTTTCGTTGTCGTCAACCTAGTTGTGCCGTTGGCTGCTTTCCCGACTTCCCATTCGCCTACGTTCCATGGCGGTTATATCTGGTCAGTGTGCATCAGCGTGCTTCAGTTGCTCGTCATCCCGGTGCCTGTTTACTTGCAATATCGCGACCAGAAGAATGGTTCGATTGATAAGTTTATGGCGAAATACGGCACTGAGCATGTGCGCGACGATGATATCGATGTCATTGAGGCCGCCTCTTCGGTACAAGACGAGAAGATTGCAGAGGAAAAAGAGAAGGAGCTCTACGCTATCGATGAGAAGTCGCCTGTTTAGTCTGCGCTCTGGATCTGGACCTTGGTTATTGTTTGCTGTGATTTATCTAGTCTTAACTAGCTCTAATAATGTAATTACTTATAATTCGTAAATTTGTAGAACTGGCCTGAATTGTCGGTGTCGAGGTCTGTCGAGGAGTCGAGCTAGTCATTGAGGCGGTGGCCCGCGCGGCGGCGCGATGAGCTTGGAGCGCACCGAGCGCCCGAGCACGCAATAAGGTCGCACAACGAGCGATCAAACCTCGTATTCACTACACCGCAATTCTCTATCGCGACGGCTACAGTTCGTCCGTTCAGCACATCTCTGACCCCTTTTGCTTCCAGAAAGCCCACTGGACCTGCAACTCGACAATCTGAGACGGTTTACCCAGCCTTCGTGATCCGCGAATCGTGCGTGCCCGATAACGCTGAGTGCGACACGCGGGTAACATCGCGTGACTCGCCGTGAGTCGCGTTTACACCGCACAAATTACTCTGTTGCTCTCCACTTTCCCGAGCCAGAATCGAATAGACAAAGCTGTTGTGCTTTTACGGACTTCTCAGCGAAGAATAAAAGCTTGCGACGCAGACCACCATGAGTTCCGGGGCTCCGCATAAGCGTGCGTCGTCGTCGACTTCCGAGATAAAGCACTCGCCTCAGGATTTACCGCCTACCTCCGCACCACCGGTGGATACAACTCCAACTACCGTGAAGAAGAGACGTTCTTCCAGCCCTTCGGAGTCGAGTACGAAGCGAATGAGATCGATAGCGGCGTGCAATAGATGCAAGTCTCGAAAGCAACGCTGCGATAACGCGTTCCCGAAGTGTACCAGCTGTACCAAAGCCGGTACCGAATGCGTGTCGAAGGAACAGGCATATCCAGCATCCTACGTTCATTCTCTCGAGGAACATGTTCAGCAATTGGAGAGAGCTCTCAATGCGGCCCGAACGCAAGGAGCAGCAGCAGTAGCCAGCGCGCAATTTGGACAGAATACACAACCGCGGCCCGGTCAGACCCTTCCGCCGCTGACCGCCCAGCTGAACTTGAATCCGTCAGTTGCCGCAGCGAGTAACCAGAATGCGCCTTCTTTGCCACCTCTCAATTTTGTTAAGACGTCAACTACTGGATCGGACCAGCCAAGTCGCGAACTCGTCGAGATGACCATGCCGAGTCCCGCAGATTCGTATTATTTGGGTTCGGCGTCCGGCTTTCCTCTCACGAAGCTAGTGCAAGCTGCTATTTTTGGCCAGTCGCTTCCGAAGTCACTGCAGCTTAAGTCTAACCAGCCACAGCTGCCGCCGTTGCATAAGGCATTTCCAATGGCAGAACATGGCCCAAATTCCGCAAATGCGCCCCCAAGCGCCCCATTGCAGCATTCGGGAGTTCTGGAGACACCAGCTCCATCAACGAGATCATTTCCGCCGGCTTTGGAGCAGTCAAAGCAGGAGAAGAACCAATTTAGGCAATCGTCTCATGAAGCCAAGTTGGAGCAAACATTTCTGGCTTCCATACCGCCTGATACAATGGCTGACCGTTTAATTGCAGCCTATATCAATGGCGTTCATCATAGATATCCATTTATCTACAAGGGAGAGATAGTTGAATGGAACAATCGCAGAAAGGAGATTGCAAAAGCAGTTGCCCGTATCACTGCAAGAGGTTCATCGTTGTTTCCGGGAAATGTAGTTGGTGCTCATTTACCGCCGTTAGCTCAGTTCACGTCATGCCAGCCACAAAATTCGTCGACGTCAAGCGATAAGTCTGCGCAGAATTGCAGATCTAACGGTACCGGAACTGGAACTAGTGAGGCCTCTGAATCGGTTAAGGCCGATAAAAGTCCTGGTGTTGCCTCAGTTTCGCCAACTACCAGTAACTCTGTTCCTTCACAAGCACCGCAAGGATCTCAATGTTCAGGAAATGCTGAAAACTGCGCTTCGGGTCCGGAGTATGAAAGAGAAGTACAGTCAATTTGGTTTAAGTTACATATGATTTATGCTATCGGGGCTGGCTATCTTCAACTTACTGGAATTTATGCCTACATTCCGCCAGATGTATGTATTAGTCTTACTGCTGTACTAGCAAACATGCTAACACGTCACAGGTACATTACGATATTGCAATGCGCTATCTAGATCTTATGTCTGATTCGCCGTTATTGGATACCATTGAAAAGCTGCTTCTTGTGGTTGTATATCAGTTGCGTTCCCCGAGCGGTCCTGGAATTTGGCATTTGACTGGATTCATAACTCGGCTTTGTGTGGAAGCAGGATTCCATCGCAAACTAAAGTCAAGTTCTGCTCTTGAAGATCAACGGAAAAAGAAAATATTTTGGTGTCTATACGTCTTAGAGCGTAGTGTATCTATTACTTTGGGTCGCCCGTTTTGCATAGCCGACCGTGACATAGACGTTGAAGTAAGTCGAAAGTGGTTTTTTCTGGTGCTCATCTAACGATAATAGTTACCTGCCAATGTTGATGAAGAGGTTAGGGATCCGGAAGAGCTGGAGAGAGCCATAGCGAACAATAACATTTCGGAGGTGACCAACATGACAAGCTCGATATACATCATGCAGATCAAGCGCATAGCCTCCCACATTCAGGAAAAGATTTACCGTGTTGATAGACAAGACCTTCCGTTTGACGAGAAATTTACCTATCTTCGACGCGAACTTGACGAGTGGGGCCAGCAAGTTCTCAGCTGCAAGCTCATTATTCCGCTGAGCTCTACGCCTACTCCGAGACTTTTCATGTCCGAAGAGTATTACATGCTGAATTATCATGCCAACATGCGACTACTATTCGTGCCAAAACTGCCTACGCTCTCTTCAGACACTGAAGAATTCAAGCTGTGCTTACGATCGTCTGGTCATATGTGCCAGATTTATAAGAGATTGCATCAGTATCTTCGTACAGTTTCATATTCGTTCTTGGCCTTGCAGGCGACATACATGGCTGGAATCACATTAATCTATTGTTATACCAAGGATCCCAGTATCCTTGATACTCAGTTTCTCTCGGACATCCGTGCATGCTCAACCGTGCTTTACATTATCGCTGAGCGTTGGCCTGCGTCAAAGCATTTCAGAGACTCATTTGAAACATTCCTTCACTCTGCCATCGAGTCGGGTGATTTCATCACAGAAGCAAACGGAACGAAAGCGGCCAATGGGGACTACGCGACAATGAACTCTCCTGCTCCGTCTGTTGCGACTCCTACCAGTGTGAGTGCTCCTACTCCATCGACG
The DNA here is from genome assembly GCA_030568405.1 of Myxozyma monticola. Lineage (NCBI taxonomy): Eukaryota > Fungi > Ascomycota > Lipomycetes > Lipomycetales > Lipomycetaceae > Myxozyma > Myxozyma monticola. The sequence goes on from JAJLTV010000012.1 coordinate 216,228, forward strand.
CAGGTTAGATCCCAGCTACCTGCGAATGCGGCTTCCTCGTCTATGCGATTTGATATGAATCTGTCTTCAATAATTCAAGTCACCCAGGCGCCTCAGGACGCCACTGCGACATCTAGGTCGCCTGTGACACAAATTCCTACTCCAATTACCGAGACGTCCCCTGTGCAATCGTTGGGTCAAGGACGAGGACGGATGATGGATCCCCTTTTAGCCTCAGTGGCGAACGGTGCATTCCCTCGATCCAAGGGCGGCGTTGATGACTTAACACCGGTTCAGGGCGAGCTGTGGGATATTCTTCAGCAAGGGACGCAACAGGCGCAAAGTGAATTGCCGATACAGCTAACTCATGGACTCAGCGAGGCATCAGTGACAAATTCCAATCAGTTTGATAGCTCAGCAGGTCTTAGTAGCTTTACTGGATTTCCAGGTAGAGGCCTTGGAATAGGTGGGCTGGCAATGGGTTATGGCGGACCTATGAAAGCTGGAGTGAACCCACTTCAGGGCGGCATGTCGACAATGACAAACACACAGCAAAGCGCCGCCAATGGCCAATATTGGTTTTCCAACACTAAAGCCGGTTCAGGGAATTTAAGTTTGCTATCGCCTACGGCCGCCGGAAATACGCCCTTGTCTAGCATGGGTCTGTGGCCACCAATGGGATCGACTATGACCTCCTCAGTTACTGAAGACTCGATATCTTCTATGAACGGATTGATGCCCGGTGATGGTCAGGCATCACCTGCTTCGTATAAAGCTACCCCAGTATCAGTGGGAGGTAATATGCAGCAGACGGCAACGATGACTGGGCAGTTGAATGGTGTAGGGGCAGGCCATAGTCTGCAGGACATGAATTCGGAACTTGGAATGGGACTGGGAAACGCGGCGTTGTTTAGATGGGCTGGCGATATTGGGGATTTATACTATTAATGGATGGATTGGCGATTGTAACATATTTGGAAAGTTGATAGTAGTAGAGCTTTTGTTTTGAGTGGTTGGTAGATCTTTCACATAAAATATAAGATACACATAGTTACTTCTTGTACAGTTCTATTTTCACAAACCCTGCATGAGAAAACAGGACTAAGCGACCCAGCATAACTATCCTGTAACATCAGCCGTCTTTAGCCAATGAACCCTGCACATCCTGTCCTGCAGATGTGTCTTCTACCTCGAGTTTTGCCAAACGAAGGTTCTTGCGATTGTGCACCCAAGTGTCAGGAATGTCGAATTGCCGATAAGGCATCCTTGGAAGAGGATAGCCAAATGCAAGCGGACCAATACGTTTGCTTCCTCCCCTCTTCTTGTATGAACTGTGAAATACTGGCTTTGGCTGCACTGGCTTCTTGGTGCGAGGCTTAGATGGCCGCAAGGGTGCTTGAGCGGTTTCGTGGTCGGAAGATACCACTTCATCATGGTCCGGAGTCTCAGAAACTCCAACAGATTTTCGGCGACCGCGACCACGCTTGATTTGAACCGGTTTGCCTTGCGCAACTGCGAGCGCTTCTTTGCGCTCCTCAAGTCTCTCCCTGAGAATTTGCAAAGCATCATTCTCTTCTGTGTTAGGTAACGACTTCCGACGCTTCTCTTTTTCTTTCCAATTGTCAAACTTTCTCAGCACGCTTTGAAGCTCGTAAATCAGTTTATCGCGCTTAGCCCTCATTTCCGCATCGTCATTTGGATCAGTCACTGGAGTCATTGAAACGACGACCTTCACCCAATCATTCCCATGTAGCCGGTCAAGCTGTCGCTCAAACTTGAGCTTCTCATACATGACTTTATCGCGCTCGAAAATCTGATAATGACGCTCTTGTCGCTCGCCCCGACGATGCGACGCTATGAAGGCCTCGTCTGAAAGCGGATCACGGGTAACTCGTCTTGCGATAGTAGAGCTGTCATAAAGTACTAGCTTTGTAGCTTTCAACAAGGGCCGTACGGTCAAAGATATCGAAGATATCTGAGTTGCGGGGATTGGTTGTTGCTGAGGGGACTCCTCAGGAAACGGGACGTCGATAATAGGCAGATCCGCCTTGTAGCTAATTGGATCTAGCAAAGATATTAGATTCCGGGATGCGTACAATTCAAACATCAATAAGCATTAGCTTACCGCTGAGATCCAGATTATCAAACCATAAGAGGTTTTCGTGTACATTAGATACCGCACCGCCTGATATCTCGCGTTCTGGACTGCCTGCCCCCAGTCTGCTCCGCTTAGAGCGAAGACCATGTTTTGCATCATCACCCGAAGCTGTCAAACTTGTACTAGACTGCTTTCGTTTGCTTCTAGGATTGCTGTCTTCGCCGACCACAGCCATCGGAACCGCAGGGCTTTCTGTCGGCTTACTGGTTGAGTTGACGGACTTTGATTTTGACGCCTTTTTGAAGTCTTTCTTTGACTGATGAATGCGGCCATCGCTGAGATCCTCAGTGTTCTCGGTCGCTAGAGAGATCAATTCTTCTGGTTCTACATTTCCAGTTGAAGTCGCATCAATGGGTGAGGTGGATGCCGCTGGTGACGGCGTCGGACCCAGAAAGAACGTCACAATCGATTCCAACGACGGCGGAGACATTGCTGTCCCAAGCAACGAATTCATCTAGCTGGTGAATGGTAACCAGAGATGAAAACATAACTCCTCGCTTCAAGTCATCATATCTATCAGCCCTCGAGAATTTCCAGTGCTGTATACGAGGCGTGATCGTGAGATAGTTATGACGGGCTTGATTATAGAGTTTCGAGGCCGCAGAGCGAGGAAGGCATCACAGGTTGCTTCAGCCCAGTCATGCTATACATTCAGCCATCTTTTATCTACCAAATACACTCTTAGACGTCATAGAGTATGGATTAAACAATCCATCGTCCATATTTTAGTCCGACCAACTTAGCCAAGTCTGGGGGTTCCTTCCAGACGTCCATGTTCATAGATTCCTGGCGGGCCCTGAATAAATGTTAAGCATTTGAGCTCTTATGCCATAAACTTACGATCACAAATTGTGCAACTTTGGAACTTTGAATTGTTTGGATCGCTACAACGCAGTATAGAGATTTAGCGACGTTCAGAAACCAATTGCAATAATAAAGAAGATCGTTCTCGGTTTCGAAAATTCTCATTATACCAAGAATTGCGGAATGGGTGATCAATAGGAAATGCGGATGTTACGATTTGCAGATTAGACAATGTCCGAATCAGCCAAGGTCAACCGCGGCTTCCACATATAAGTGCCCCCGTGCCTAATATATCGATCGGTAGATACTGACTTCATTTTACTGGCCACCAGAAGGTACAATTGGACGTTGATGTAGTGGGACGTAAGATTGTGGTATGTTACAGTTATTTAACTGAATGGGGTGCAATATTTATTAAGGTCTGCTAGGGATCCACGGAGATTACTATTCTGCCAACTGATTCAGGTTTGCGGAATATTCGTCTTGATCTTCGACAGGCCAGTACGTATATGCACACGACATCAATGACTTCTGGTGATGCAGCTAATTTTTTTTCGATTGTAGAAGTCACAGCGACATCTATCAATGGGAAGCCGGCACTGTGGGATTATGAAGACTTCTGGTCGGCCACGTCAAGTTCAAGGTTCACCGAATCGGCGAGATCTGTGCACCAATATGATTCATTCCAGGAGAAGCTTAGGCCGGTATCAAATGATTCTCTTTCTGGAGAATTAGTTGTGCATTTTCCACGTTCGCTCAAAGTTCAACCGCAAGACTCGTTTGTTCCAGCATCAATCCGGGCTCTCTCGCCTTCGATGTCAAGGCATGGCTCTCCGGACGTTACAGCTACTCAAATTCTAAGCAACGAATTTGAAAATGAGTATGTGCCGATTACGCTGCGAATTGACTTCACGGTGGAAGATCCGGTAATGGGAATCAACTTCGTCAAAAAGGATGAGGAGCACGTGAGTTATTCTTACTAGAAATTTTAGCGAAGGCTCACGTACTAACTTTCTAGCGCTATGAGCATGTCTACTCTTACTCAAACCCCTACGGTATTTCGACTTCTAGTTGGCTGCCGTGCGTTGACGGCTTATGGGAACGATGTTCGTGGGAATTCGAAATTACGGTACCTAAAACAATTGCAAGTCTTCGAAACCGCACGAGGAACGGGAACTCAATGCAGAATGGCAACAAGCAAGATTCAGAAGAATCAGACTCTGATGAAGACGAGGATTCCGAACTTGAAATCACAGTTGCGTGTATAGGCGACCTACAGCATGAGCTGACACACCCCGCCGACCATTCTCGAAAAACTGCTTACTTTCTGCTTTCCTCAGCAGTTGCCGCCCAGCACGTAGGATTTGCCATTGGACCTTTTGTGCAAACCAACATTTCAGAGCTCAAAGAGTCTGACAATGATGACGGACATCAATCATCATCAACCGCCGAGGTGTTTGCATATACTTTACCAGGGAAGCAGGACGAGGCCATTAACACGTGCATGTTTATGACAAAGGCTATGGAGTACTTCGTTCGCGAATATACTTCGTATCCGTTTAGCTCTTTTTTGTTATGCTTCGTACAGGATGCTCAAGAAAATATGGAAACTCTGGCAGGTCTAGCGGTAGTCAGCGAACGCTATCTATTCCCGCAGGATGTCATCGATCCGCTGTATTTTGTGACGAAGCATCTCACTACGTTACTTGCGGCGCAGTGGTCAGGCGTGAACATTGTACCTAAATACTGGAATAGTATATGGGTAACTGTTGGAATCTGCAGGTATATCACCGGAATGTTCCTAAAAAAGCTGATGGGTAACAATGAGTACCGCTTTCGACTGAGAAAGGACATGGAAAAGATATGCGAGCTGGATATTGGACGGCCACCGATCGGTGCGCCCGATTTTGAATTTCCGCTTGACAAATCGACTCTCAGCTTTATTGATCTCAAAGCACCCGTGGTTTTGCATATCCTTGATCGGCGGCTAACGAAGAGCGGTGGATCGTTTGGACTGACTCGCGTTTTGCCTAAATTATTTCGACAGGCAATGACGGGTGATCTGATATTCTTGAGTACTTCTCATTTTCAACGCTTGTGTGAGAAAGTCAGTCATGTGAAGGTCGACTCGTTTTTTCAGGAATGGGTGTACGGCAGCAGTTATCCTATATTTCGCATCACTCAGCGGTTCAACAAGAAGAAAATGTTCGTCGAAATGGGAATCCGGCAAGTTCAGAATGCCGAGATGCCTAAGACAGGCGCCTTGAATGAGGAAGGCTTCATCGAAGATGCCAACAAGTATTTAGATAATCCTGATGGATCGACCTTGCCAGTGCGGCCAATCTTCACTGGTCCTATGACTATCCGAATACACGAGGCTGATGGAACTCCTTATGAGCATGTGGTGCATATCAAAGACTCGTTCACAAAACTAGACATTCAGTACAATACCAAATATAAACGATTGAAGAGACGCTTGAGGAATCGCGAGAAGCCTGGAAACGTAGCAGCTGCTTCAGCTGCTACGGCGGCAGCAATGTCTGGAGATCTTATGGATGATGGCGATCTCGACGGTGTTCTTTTACATTCGCTCGGTGACGTTTTATCTACGGATATGGAGATGGAAGAATGGCGGCTCACAGAATGGTCGAAAGAAGAGGAAGACTCGATGACGAACGAGGCATTCGAATGGTTACGAGTAGATTCAGACTTTGAGTGGATCTGCGTTGTTTACATTAACCAGCCAGATTATATGTATGCGTCGCAACTACAGCAGGATCGAGATGTTGTCGCTCAATATGAATGCATCCGATTCTTTGCGGACGCAAAGCCTGCATTAATATATTCTTCAATATTAGTCCGCACGCTAATGGATCGTCGGTATTATTATGGAATTCGAGTTGAAGCAGCACTTGCACTTGCGCGATATGCTGTGCAGGAACTGGAATGGATTGGAAGATATCATTTGTTGAAAGCATTTCAAACCATTTTCTGTTTTCCGGATTCTCTGATTCCTCAGGCGAACGATTTCTCCGACTATGCCACTTATCTTATTCAGAAGGCAATTCCTACAGCGCTGAGTACTGTGAAGGATGACACAGGGCAAACGCCTCTTCCAATCAAGGAGTTTTTGTTGGACTTGTTGAGATATAACGAGAACTCGAACAATCTATACTCGGACTGTTTTTACGTCGGGTCGTTGATCGAAGCAATCTCCAATTCCATATCGAAGCCACCCGAAGAAGTGCCAAACTTTAGCTTTGATTTCAGTTTTGATGCCGCACCAAATGGAAATGGAAACGGTAATGGCAAGCCTAGCGGGCCCAAAAAATCAGCTGAGAAGCTCTTTGTGGAAAAAGCTATGACGGAGATTGAGAGATGTCAAAAAATGGATAACTGGGTGGCAAGCTATCAGAGCATTGTGTCTACAGTCGCTGTTCAGGTAAGTCTTGAGAATTGATACGTACTTATGGATGAAGGCTTACTTTTTTTCAGTGCGCGGAGAGGCTACATCGACTTGGCGTGATTGAGCAGTCTATAGCTGAAGTCGTTCCTTTCACTGTTCCTGGCAGATTCGAAAAACTCAGACTAGCTGCATTCTCATCGATTTTGAGCATTCCTGATTTATACAAGCTACCGCAACACAGCGGAGCGCTGAACTATATATTCAGAACTATTCAGATGGACACCTCGGCTTACATTCGCTTTGGATTAGTGAGACTGATTGGTGATTCTATTGCAAAGATCAGTATGCGCAAGTACGACGGCGACAAGAGCAACGGGGTTATGGACTCCTTCATGATTGTTGAAGAAACTGACGGCGATGCCACGGCTTCTCGGAAAGAAGAGTTCAGACGTTCGAATGTGCAGGGCTGTATTGAGATTGCTCGCGAACAGTTCACCACAGCTGAGGCTTTGAAAGCTGGATTGTGGGAGCTTCTTTCAAGTCCCAGACTGGGTGTGTTGGAGAAGCGGATGGTCATTGATATATGCAAAGTGTTATATGACACTGTTCCATCACGCATTGTAAGGCTGAAGATCCCCGATGGGAGAAAGGTGGTGGCTAAGAATCTGGGGCAGGGCAAAGTTGTGCTGTATAGAAGTGTCGTCTCAGAACCTGCTATCAAAGAGGTGCATTTGGTGGTGAAAGATCAGTTTGAGGGCTTACCTGTGCTTTAGCCAAAGAGCAGAAGCTTGTGTATATTTTAGATTGTGTACAGTAACTATAAGATATGTAACTATAACTTCCTGTAATTCTAACCTCTTACATCGAACCGGAGTGTCTCTGCTTCGGGTTTAGGGTAGATCCCTAAAAAGACGAATTGCCCCTGAACAAAATTATGAGAAGCCTGAAGTTGAAATCTAGGCGCCGTGCCAAAAAACCGGCTCAAATCAGTTAAAGCTACATACGTAGTCAACGCTCACGCAGCGATTAGCACGAAGAAAGATCTCAGAGAGATCTTCTTGGACTCAATCATTTCTTTGAATCATTACTTGAGCACTTGAGAAACTACTATGGCCTGGGGTGAGTACACTTTGCCGTGGTAATTTTTCCATTTGCCACGGTTCGTCACGTATAGGGGCAACACCATTTAGGCCTTCACGATTTTAATCTGAAGCGTCGTAGCAAGATGGGTTGTCTGTTTTGTATTTCTGTGCTGACTTTGGTACAATAGACGACGAAGAAGACGAAGCACCGACCAAGCTCGTGCCGAAATCCAAGTGGGACGATGAAGAAGACTCGGACGAGGCAGTTCTTGACTCTTGGGATGCATCCGACTCTGATTCGGAAAAGAAAGCTGCTCCGGCACCTGCTCCGGTGAAAAAGAAAGTAACGCTTTCTCAGAAGATTGCCGACCGCGAAGCTGCGAGACTTGCGGAGCTGGAGGAACGGCGGCGACGTGCCGCGGAAGAGGCAGAGACCGCGAACCAGCGCAGAGAAAGATTGCGACAGATTGAACTGGAAGCGGATATGGAGAGCGCGGCGACTTTGTTTGAAAGCTCGTCGATTTCTGGATCTGCAAGTGCCAGCAAGGGCGAAGGCTTAATCAACGAGGATGACGATGAGGACAGCGATTCGTCAATAGAGAGCTCTATCAAGTCGACACCGGCTCCCAGCGTCGGAGGCTCCGCGGCGGCGCCTGCAGCGCCTAGCATACCACCGGCTAAAATGACTCTGGATATGCTGCCGGTTTTTAAGCCTAAGACGAAGGCTGAGTTCGAGACGCTCACTGAGCAGCTGACCGAGACTCTCACTGCGCTCTCTAGAAATGCAAACTACTCGGTGACTTTCCTTCCTACTCTCTTCAAGAACTTATCGGGACCGCTCAGTAGCGAGCAGGTGAAGAAGCTGTCTAGTATTTTGTCCACTGTTGGTAACGAGAAGCTCCGAGAAGAGAAGGCAGCTGAAAAGGGAGGAAAGGGCGGCAAGAAGAAAAAGCCAGGTTTGGCCGCTGCATCCGCTAAGATCGACGATAATGTTGATACTACGAACTACTCAAAGTTTGATGAGTTTGACGACTTCATGTAAACAACACGAGTTTCTGTTGTATATACGGGTTTGTCTTGTGGGCGTAAGGTACTTACAGTTGAGAGCGATATTGTTCTGTACGACACTCAGCCCGGTTAGAAGAAGATTTACCGTTGCTTAATTTTGTGATTTATGCATCTAGATGCGATAGCTAAAAGCTCCTATGTATGCTTTGGATTCCGTAATTATTGTAAGCGTTGTCATTAATCAAGTATTTTCCTCTGTATCGTCTGCCTTATCCTGTTCATCAGAGGTCACCTTCTTCAAAGCTTCTTCCCTGAAAAAGGCTTTTATGTCTCTGTTCACAAACCATTGAAAAATAGGAGCGAATAAGACGAAAATAAATCCACACAATACCGAAAACAAGTAGTTACCGCGAGGCGATGCCCCAAGCATCATACCAGCTAAAGCAGAACCGATAAAGTCTGTTGTAATCATGGTCGTGCCGCCATCAAGTGCCTTGAGAACGATCCGCGCACACTCATCGGCAGGAATCGCAGGACTTGGCCCTTCGATCTGCTTCGTGATTGACGGCTTTTCCAGATTCTCATGTTCGTATCCCTCTGAAAGAAAACTACCGGCAAAAACTACAGGAACTGAAATGTTGTACGGCATGACCTCTTGCCGTAGGATGTCTGCATAGGCGCGAAGTGCTGATTTGGCCGGCGCGTATGGTCCGTATCCGATGAAGGGGTAGTAGTGCGCAACGGAGGAAAAGAAAACAATAGATCGACGGTAGTCTGGAACAGGAGCAGCTGCCATTGCTTTTAGACTTGCATGGGACAAATAGAGAGCGGTGTTGTAATTAACTTCCATTCCAGACGCGAGCTCTTCTGGTGTAGTATCGATCAACAGCTTAGCGATAGAACCGCCCGCGCAGCAGAGAACAAAGTCAGGCGCCCGGCCAGCTTCTTCAATGACCCGCACCGATTCCAGAGCCTTTGATAGATCTGCGGTGATGTACTTCAATTGCTGACTTTCCGACACGCGTCCTTTCTAAATCATGTAATCAGACGGACGATTCTCTTAGACAGCTGGATATGGTTACCTCAATTTCTGCAACCGCAGTCCTAAGTAGCGCTTCTCTTCGAGCTACAATAACAACATCTGCACCTCGCTTGAAAATTTGAGTCGCCAATGCAAGTCCCAGACCTTGTGAAGCGCCGGAGATTATGATGAGCTATGAGAGAAACATTAGATCCAGTTGGCTCTTGGAATCAACGTCGTCGTACCCTGCCCTCGACTTCGAAATTTTTACTATTCCAAAGCATCGCTGAAACTCAATGGCTAGAAATGTTCACGTTAACCTCACCGCAACCTTGGTCCTTAAATAGTTATGCAAAATCAGTATATAGCTGGCCGAATAATTCGAGGAGCAATTCCCCGCGTCGAGATAGCGGGCGAGTCTGAAAAATTACCCGGATTATTTAAAGACCCGCTGTGCGGCTCGATCCGAAAAAAATTCGGTTCACGTTGGGACTTGAGAAGAACTGCAGTTCGCCTCGAAACGTAGCAGATCCCAAATAATTTTGCCCTTGGACACAGGCTGATCTCGGCCAAACGAGTTACATAGCAGTTATGGCGCCCAAAAATAAGGGACAGGGCCGCAAGAACAAGGCCCGCGTTGCTCCTTCTGGGACAACGTGGGAGGAAATGGAGCACGATGAGGTGGATGCTTGTAAGTGGGAAGAAAAGCTCTCTCGGCCTGCAGAGATTCAGAAAGATTCGGTGCTGACTCTTCTTTTAGTTCACGATCAAAGAGAGAAAATTTTGTTAGATGCCGAAGCTGGTCGTCCTAGATTTCAAGGTATGCATTTATGTCTTTAAGTTTCGCCAGTTGGAGTGGAACTAATCATCTACGCAGATATTGAAGCAAGTGACGAAGAAGTACTTGCCATCGACGACGGCTCCTCGGAAGAAGATGTGTTTGGCAGCGACGATTCAGAACTTGAAGCTGATTCCGATGAAGAAGAAATCCAAAAACCTACAAAATCTGCATCGAAGAAAACATCCAAAAAGCTTTCTGCCTCAAGCGCCGCCGCGGAAGATGACGACGACGACGACGAATGGCGAGCTGTGAAAAAGAACGCTGCTGCTGATGAAGCGGACGAGCTGTCTGGTTGGGGTTCTTCTGCGAGAGCCTACTATAATGCGGACGAGGCTTCAGATGAGGAGGCAGCAAAAGAGGAAGAGGAGACTGCGAGGAAAATTCAGCAAAAGATGCTCAGTGAGATGGACTCTGCCGATTTCTTGGATGATTTCGAAGAAGACATGCTACGGGCTGCGAAAGAAGAAGATGACGTTTTCAAAAGAGCAGTTAAAGATGTCGTGCCTCAAGCAGATATCGGGAAGCTATCCAAGGAAGATAAGCTCAAGCTTCTGAAGACTCAGACCCCGGAGCTTCTGCCGTTGGCCAAAGAGTTTTCTGAATTACAGCCCGTGTTTGAAGAAATGCGCTCAAATGAAGCATCTGCGACATCGATCAAGTTTGCTGCGCTGGCTAGCTATCTGGCGTGCATTTCTGCGTATTTTACGCTTTATGTGGATGACACTGTAGACGAAGATACTCTACGCGAGCGGAGGATCATGAATCATTTACTTGTGCTGCGGCGGTATTGGAAAAAGATCTCGCAAGCTGATGAAGCTGAGTCGACTCCGGATCTGGTGAACTCCGAAGACGAGGATGAAGTTGACGACGACTTGGAAGTGGATGAGGAAGATGAGGAAGATGAGGAAGAGGAAGAAGAGGAAGAGTCCGATGAGGAAGAAGTTAGCTTCGGCAAGCGCATAACAGCATCTGCACCATCATCATCACAGCAAAAGCGAAAGCGGGTTACTTCGCTATCAGCAGTAAACCTCGACCTCGACCTTGACTTGTCTACACCATCCGCGCCTCTCTCCAAGAAGAAGAAACTTTCCAAGATCGGTACAACGAGCGATTTCGCCGACCCAACAACGCTTGACGAAGTTGATCTCGCAGATAAGCTTGCGAAACGGAAAACTCTCAGGTTTTACACATCCAAGATCGACCAGAAATCTGCGTCAAGGAAGGAGAGGTTTGCTGGAGACGCTGATTTGCCGTATCGGGAACGTGAAAAGGAGAGATTGAACAGACTTAGTCAGCTTGCGGAACTCAAGGGACAATCGAAGGCCGAAGCCGGCGACGCCGATTTCCTTGATGGCCAGGATAATGATGAAGACGACTACGACAACGATTTGACTAGTATCAGCAAGGCTGCTCCCTCAGCCAGTGTTAGTGCCAATCACGACGATGAGGAAGATTACTACGATATGGTGAAATCTGCTCAGGAAAAGAAAAAGACAGATAAAGTGGAGCTCAAAGAATCGATCAAGGTCGCGGCGCGTGAAGGAAAACTACAACAGCTCCAAGACTCAGTCGGCGAGGACGGCAAGCGCGCAATCAACTATCAGATTCTGAAGAACAAGGGATTAACGCCGAAGCGGAATAAGGATAACCGGAATTCGAGAGTGAAGAAGCGCAAGAAATACGACAAGGCGAAGAAGAAGCTGGCTTCGATGAAGGCAATCTATAAGCCTGCCGAGGGCGCATATGGTGGTGAGAAGACTGGTATCAAGAAGAACGTGTCAAAGAGTATGAAATTTAGGTAGATGTCTGGATTTGGTCAATGCATCGAACTACTGAAAGCTATCAAGCGATAAATATTATATCAAAGCTATAGAACATCGTTTAGAGCTACGCCTCGGTGTTATCGAATAACACGCGACGTAACTGCTCCTTGGCTGATATATCTAAAAACGACGACTCAAAGTCCACCTTAAGAAATCTCCGCGCTATAAGTTCCTGCAAAAAGTCAGTCCAGCTCAATCGCGAACACCTCGGAAACACGAAACACCAACAGCTTGCTTAACGGCCTGCAATTCCTTAGTTGTCAGTTTTGTGCACACCAGTGCCAAATCCTCGCCGTTTGCAAGCAGGGCTGATAACTCTTCTGCTCGGTCCGTTATTTCTTTCGAAATGCCATTTAGCGCAGCACAGCTGCGTCGTTAGCCAAGTCTTCACCAAACATTGTATTTCAGATTAGTCCATAGATACCAGATTCCAAAGCTGGAAGTCGATCGTCCAGCAACTAGTCTATAAAGATACGTAATCTTCATATCAGACTGTCTCTTCGTTTCATCGGTATGATCTACCAACACCTGCATATGCATAAATCTGACTGATTCCGGCAAATCAAGTATACCATCCTGAAACACTTCGTGAAAATGCGTGGCGGCAATAAACTTAGGCCGACCTTTCCCACCGCGCACTTCGTCGCCGGCAACAGATAGGTACTCTACCAGTGCTCCAAATAACCCAGCTCCGTCTTTGGCTTCGGTACCCTTGCCGAATTCGTCTACAATCAACAGACTACGGCTCGTGCATAACTGAAGGGCAGCACAAATCTGCATGATATCGCTCATGAACGCAGAACGCTCGCGGGACACGGTCTCTCGCGTCATAACTCGAGTCAATATCTTGTCTGTCAAGCCGATAACGGCCGACCTGGCGGGAACGTAGCATCCAATATGTGCCATATAGACTATCAACGCGACCTGCTTCAGATATACTGACTTGCCTGAAAAATTAGCTCCAGTAAGAAGTATGACGGATGGCACATCTTCAAGGTCCTCTAGTTCAACGTAGCCAGAGTCGTCATCTTTGTCTGGATCGGGATCGCCCTTCACTAGGGTATCGTTTTCCACAAACGACTGTACAGAAAGTTCGTGAAGTGGATGTCTAAACGTTAGTAGCCACCTGTAAGCAGTACCAATTGAGTCCTACCGTCCCCCTTCGATACGAATCACGTTGTCTTCAGAAATAGTCGGACGACAATATCTATACAACGTTGCTGACTCTGCAAACGCCATAAAGCTTCGATAGTCAGCAAAAGTCATGCTTAACACAAGTAACCTACCAATCAATCTCAGCCGACAGCTTGCAGCTTCGCAGAAATAACTCGGCAAAACGCAGCACGTCAACTTGCAAAGCATGTATAATCTCGATTTCGCGATCTAAGCATTTAGACAAAGTAGTCGTTCGTGGCACAAAGAGACGACAAACCGCAAATAGCCGCATGAAAGTCTCCATACGAAGTATCAAGCTCCAGCACTTCCGGTGATTTAAAGAACGCGTACGCGCTAGTCTGAAACTGAAACGTCCAGTCGTCGCCGATATATACAGGCTCGCCCGTTTGCACGTTCAGTTTCACTTGCACAAGGTATCCAAGCTGAGGCACGTAAGAGGTATCAATAGCTTCCGCATAAATGTCTGGCAGATCGTCAGTCATGCGACTAGAATTCAGACGCAAAAGCTCTTCAATGTTGTCGAATCTGTGCTTCAAATCGTCAAGCTCCAGATCAATTCCGGGCTTCACAACAATCCGTCCCTCGACGCGAGACATGTCGAAATCGATCTGACTGGGTTAGAACGAGGTAAAAAAAATTACATCACGCTACCTACTATGTCGGCTATCAGCTGACAGGCTTCTCGCAATGCGGTCAAATCAAAAGTCGCAAGAATCTGCATATCGGAAAGTCAGTAGAGCGCAATTAAAGCGTATTTGACGGACGAACTTCAGTCACGACGTGGACATCTTGCGAATTAGGAATGCTCGCGACTTCCGCGTGAATTTTCATGCACTGATACGCAAACTGGAAAGTCAGTCAGCAGATGCGAAAGGTGGCACAATTGTGCGTCCCACATACGTCCAACAAAGCCTTCCATTCTGCCAGAGTCGCCTTGCCAGCTCCCATGCTGTTGATAATTTTGGGAATATTCTTGATCCGCTTAAGACAAGTCTTGATTTCAGTAGCAATGTCTCTGTTATTTGGCCTGACAAAAAAAGCTACTGATTCTTGTCGCGCGTGTATTTTGGCTACTGAGAGTAGAGGCCGAAGAAACCATGATTTCATCAGCTGTAAACCAAACGGAGTGACGCACAGGTTCAAGATACCAAACAAGCTAAGACCTTCCTTATGACGGTTGGCCGTACCGCTAAAGTTGGGGTGGCTCTCATCTTCAAAAATTTGCAGTGAGCAGATCGTGTCGCTGTTGACAAACATGAACTCATTGCTACGATTTGTTAGCTCTGGCATGCGTAACTTAATGCCTTTGTGTAAACTCACAGTTTAACAGACTCAATTTCCAGGATTCGAAGTCTAGAGTCGTTCTGATCTACCGCTCCATCCTCTAAAGCAACCAGCTTCTGTGCGTAAGATAGGGCGGCGCCAGCGCATCCAATCTGATCCGTTAGCCGTATTCCAGCAGTGTGTAAAATCCTTAAACATACAGACACGTCCTTCTCCAGATTTATTCGTGCAGACAAGTCCAGCATAGCAGCTCTCGAGCTCTGATCTACCAGTTCTCCGGAAGGATTAAAGATATCATCGTCCGGTGTGACAAACTCGACCTTGGAGTTGTTACGCCGAAACGCAGTGAAGAGAGATAAGATACGCGTTATGCCCGCCTTCGGGGAAAACTCGTTGGATGGCCGTATGTCGACACGAAGAGATTCATCTGCTTTTGCCCTGACTACTTCTTCAATCGACTCTTCAATGCGCATAGGTAGAAGCACTATAGTCGGCTTGACCTGGAACACGACTACAGAGAGGTTAGTCGCCGTACTGGGCGTCGCAGGCACACGGTGAAATGCTCACTGCTGTCCACAATCTCCCACCCAGAATGGTATTTCTCGACAAGGGCAGCATTGGCATGCAAGTCTTCGACTATGCAGAGCTTGCTCTCCGCACAGTCAAAGTACGCGAAACCGAGCGCGTTTGAGCGGAAGTTGATGGCTAGAATGACATGGTTCGCGTCGCTGACGTCGTCTGTGCCGCCAGAACCGGCGTAGTCGTCGCGTGAGTCCGCAAAGGAGTCCTCTTCATACAGCGAGCCGTCGTATGACTGCGACATGGTGGTGTGCTGGGTTCTTTCTTGAGCAGGCAACATGGACGCGTTTAGATCGCACAGAATCAACAACGCGGTGTTGTCGGCACGTGCCAGCACAAACGCGGCGCGGCGCGACATTTGCGCGGTCTAGCCGCACCCGTTGTTTGTGCTCCGTAATAGCGCCAGAACTCAGATCGTCTCCTTTCTTTTCTCTCCATATCCGGATCGAGACCAGCTTGGAAGCCCTTGATATAGAGCTCCCCCTCCGCTCGAGATATCTCAAGACGCGGACAGCCACCGCTACCAGCATCTTCGGGTTTTTTCAGGCGTCATGGCGGCACACAACGTCTCGATAGCGCGGGTTTATCCGTATGCGAATGCCCGCATGCCCGCTACGTACTCGGACTACGGTGCGTCATACATTACCGAGCGTGGCATTGGCCGCGTCGCGCGTGACGAGCAGGAACTGACTTGAATTCATGCAGACTCGTTTCAGATTGCGTGGGGGGACATTGAGGGCTACGAGATTGTGCGCAAGGTCGGCCGGGGAAAGTACTCGGAGGTGTTCGAGGGCGTCAATATCGCAGGCGAGGCGAAATGCATCATCAAGGTGCTCAAGCCGGTCAAGAAGAAGAAAATCAAGCGCGAGGTCAAAATTCTGCAGAACCTTGCTGGTGGCCCGAATGTGATCAATTTGTACGATATCGTGAGAGATTCGCAGGTGAGTGACGCCCCCGCACAATGTCAAGATACTGATGACGGGATATGAGACTGACCTACGCAGAGCCGGACACCGTCGCTGATATTCGAGTACGTCAACAACATCGACTTTCGGATTCTATACCCGCGATTCACTGATTACGACATTCGCTACTACATTTTTGAGTTGCTAAAGGTAGGCGGAGTCTTTGGAGTATGAATACTCTCATTGAGCTGCACTAACGATCGCAGGCGCTCGACTTTTGCCATTCCAAGGGCATCATGCATCGCGACGTGAAGCCGCACAACGTCATGATTGACCACGAGAAGCGGAAACTGCGTCTGATTGACTGGGGTTTGGCCGAGTTTTACCACGCCGGACAGGAGTACAACGTGCGCGTAGCATCGCGATATTTCAAAGGCCCAGAACTGCTGGTAGACTTCCAGGAGTACGACTACTCGTTGGACATGTGGTCGCTGGGAGCTATGTATGCGTCCATGATTTTCCGCAAGGAGCCCTTTTTCCACGGCAACTCGAACACCGACCAACTGGTGAAGATTGCGCGCGTGCTGGGCACAGACGCGCTGAACGCGTACTTGGAGAAATACGACATCGAACTGGACCCGCAGTACGACGACTTGATTGGTCGGTTTGCGCGCAAGCCGTGGCAGCGGTTTGTGAACTCGGAGAACCAGAAGTACGTGTCTCCGGAGGCACTTGACTTTATGGACAAGCTCCTGCGGTATGACCACCAGGAGCGCCTGACGGCCAAGGAAGCCATGGACCATCCATACTTTGCTCCTGTGCGGGCAGAGCATGCCGCAACGAAGGCGAAGAATGATGCTGCCGCGGCCGCGGCATCGTCTTCGTCGTCATCAACCTCCTCTGCGCCCGAGTCATCGTGAGGTTGACCAGAGGACTGTACTGTAACGCTTAGTTTTTAACGAATGAACGAAATAATAATTTACAGAAATAAAAATTACTAAAATAAAAATAAAATAAAAATTACCAAAATTAAAATAAAAAAAAAGTAATTTCTTGGCCATGCCTCGAGCTACTGCACTCCAAGACCCAAGATCATTCGTCGAACAAGAATTATGGCAAGCTACACAGCGACTCGATGACTATAACTTTAGAAGATAGTGAACGGAATTACAATGAACAGGCAAATTCCCGCGTCAGCTAATGCCTTTGCGCGGGCTTTGTTTAAGTCACCTCTTTTGACCTACTCAACTGCAAAGCGCATGGCCCCGAAGCACCCGAACCTGCCATTCTGTCCTCAGCTACCGCCATTTCAACAAGCCGCAAAGACTCCGGCTCATTCACTATTACTAGCGGCACTCCGAGCTGACGACTCGTTTGCGATATGGACTGCGTATTTAGTGTTTCGTGAGACGATTGCGCATGACAAGGAAGAGCCTGACCGTGCCCTGTTCACGGCAGTGTTTCGTTCGATTAGGTCACAGGTTCTGCTGCATGACGGCAAGCAGGAACCGCAGAGTGGACCGCACCTCGATGATTATAATTGCCAGTACCAATCAGTCTCGTCAGATGTTCAGGTACCACCAGCATCATTGCTTCTAGATGCGCTACCGCAAGAAGTTGCGAGCACAGTTAGGTCGCTGCCAGTTGAGCCCAAAGCGCCGGTCGAGCAGACCGAGGAACCGCAAAAGGAGTTTTGGTCGCGTCTGGAAGTTGTGCGTGGTGACATTGAGAGCTTGTTTGGAAACCTTTCACGACCGGAATATACACACTGGCTTATTCAGGCACGCGCGACTCGGTCGATAAAACTGCTCAACCAGATTTGGCATTTGTTCAACACCGGGAGCGAGCTCAAGGATGAGACCTCTGAAGCTGGAACTTTTGGAGCTTTTGAGGATGGCGCTGAAATGGCCAACCGTGCAGCTTCGATAGATCAGGCGGATGTGTACATGTGGAATATTTACATCTCGGCCCTATGCGGTACGCGACTGGAGCTTCACAAAACTGCGCCAGAGAACGCCGAGCGCGCGCATTTTAGCTCCGTCGTGCCATCTGAAGACTCATTTGATGTGTCTGACAGATCCTGGGTGCTGAGAATGATTGATTCGGAGAGCGATTACAGCGAGGACACAGATAACTATTTACACAGAGGAGCGGTCAACTCATTGAAGCTTACAGAACTGATGATTGGCGTTGGCGTACTGCCAGATTCTTATATATACGAGACCATGTTGATGGCGTTTGCAAAAGCTGGAGATTTGGAAGGTGTTGGGTCGATTTTGAGCAGTGTATGGGGAGTGGAGATCGAGGACGACGGGACTTCGACTGCGGCATACGTGTCCGAACCGCTTGTGAAGGTCGGCGGACGGCGCAGTCCGACGATGCGGACGCTGCACACTGTTATCAAGGCGTACGAGATCAACGAAAGGGCAGATGCGGGGGTTGCGGTTGCGGGCGCCATGCTCAAGAAGTACTACGTGCACGGCTTTCACGCGAGCCTGCCGTACCGGATGATGGACTAGCTGTACATAGATAGATCAGGGTTTAGGGTTTAGGGTTTAGGGTTTAGGGTTTACAAACTCTAACGGAACAAGCCTTTAAAGCTTAAATTTAAGCACGATTAAAAATAAACCGAACCACAACCGCGGTGGCGAGCGTTTCGGGCTAGGCCGGATTGGGATGGCTGCGCCGGCCGTGCTGCAGCCGCCGCCGCCGCCGCGCGAATATCACGGCGGCCCTGCCCTGTCGCCGCGACCCTCACCGTCTTTTTTCCCTCTTCACGACTCTCCCGCACTAGTACTGCCCCGGTCGCGACGCTCTAGACCGCATCGTCCCGTACTACCTTCTCCCTTATTCTACTCACCGCTCGCTTGCTTGCGCGTCGTCACTCGTTCCGGCGCTGCTTGCTGTTGTACCTCCTGCGGATCTGCATTCCTCGCACATTCTTCACATTCCTCTGCGTTTCGCCTTGTCCCTTCCCCGAACACGCCGACGTCCAACTTCCATCCTCCTCCAAACACAACACTCGCTACACCCAGCTTCCGTCACTAAACAATGGTCGCCCGTCGCCAGTCGTTCGCCGTCGCCGTCGCTACCGCGCAGGGCTTCCAGCAGCTCGCGCCGCCAATCTCAGTCAAACTGATCGTGCTCTCGCTGTGCTGGTACTGGTCGTCCGCCGTCGCAAACACGCTCACCAAGTCGATCCTGAATGTTTTTCCCTACCCGATCACGCTCACGCTCGCACAGTTCGCCTTCGTCGTGTTCTGGGGTCTGTTGACCTCGACACTGACGCGGTCGAACATGCCAGGAATGGCGCGCCTGCTGCCCTTCAACCACGCTGGCATGACTCGTCCGACAAAGCAGGTCATTCTGACCATCGCGCCGATGGCCGTGTTCCAGCTTCTCGGCCACATCCTATCACACATCGCGACATCCAAGATCCCTGTGTCGCTTGTGCACACAATCAAGGGCTTATCGCCACTGTTCACGGTGCTCGCGTACCGGTTCATCTTTGGCGTCCACTACTCGCTGTTCACGTACGTGTCGCTCGTGCCGCTCACGCTGGGAGTGATGCTTGCGTGCTCGTTTGAGTTCCAGGGTCAGCTCGGCGGCATTCTGTGCGCGCTGCTGGCTGCAATCATCTTTGTTTCGCAAAACATGTTTTCCAAGAAGCTGCTCACCAACTCGCCGACGTCGGAGCTCGAGCCGAAGAAGAAGCTGGACAAGATCAACTTGCTGTGCTACTGCTCTGGCATGGCCTTCATTCTCACGTCTCCGCTGTGGTTCTACTACGAGGGTGCTGGTCTGCTGCGGGACTACCTCGCAACTGGCTCTGTTCCAATCCTGGCCGAGGGTCTCGCGCCGGCAATTCCCATGAGCACGCTGATCTTGCTGTTTTTCTTGAACGGCACTGTTCACTTTGGCCAGAACTTTCTCGCGTTCCAGATCCTGGGCATGGTCTCGCCCGTGACGTACTCAATCGCGAGCCTGTTCAAGCGCGTGTTTGTCATCATGGTCGCCATCGTCTGGTTCGGACAGGAGTTGACGAGCATGCAAACCTGGGGTATCGGCCTCACGTTCCTGGGCCTGTACCTGTACGACCGGGCCGGCGACGCGTCGCGCACCGAGCGACACGCGCTCGGCATGGCGTCTCCTATTCCGCACCGCGCGCTGCCGCTGCACATGGCGGACGTGAAGGACCACATGACGATTTCCGAGCGGCCGAGTTTCAGCAACCACTCCTCGGCGCGGAATAGCAACGAGTACCACCGACCAGAGGAGCTGCTTGCTGAGAAATACATGTTTCAGCAGTCGCCCTCAATCCTGGTTGCTTAAAGTTTTTGTGTATTTTGTGGTTCGGTGCTTTTTACCTGATTGAGTATTGCATGTTGGTGTAACTGTATTATAACATAGTCTGTTTTTATTGGCCGGCATAGATACGGATGTGGCTTTGTCTTTTTATTGTCTTTTGCGTGTTTTGTATTAATGGTTGTTTTTGTGCATTTGCTGGTTGGCATCGGCAGTTGTTCGGTGGTTCGGTTGCGGCGTTGTTGATTCGTATGCAATAGCAATAATAATTGAATTGCCATTTCCATTCTCATTCTTGTTCTCAATTGCCATCGTACATGGACGTTGTGTAGAACTGTAGTGTGACTGCTGCAAAGGAGAAAGGCGGGGTTGGAATGTGGAACGCAGGGTCGGTGAGACAGCTATATGCAGGTCCCGAGATCATGGCGACCGTCATGGCGGCGTCACACGGCAGGTCAGGGGCGGGCAAGGGGTAGTATCCGAGAGCTACCGCAGTCGGAGGTTTAACAGAAGGCCAATTAGCACAATACTAAAACAAGTAACTATAAGCTAGCAAAAATGAATAGGAGACTATAGTGATGATGAATATGATTAATAAATAACAAATTTAGTGTGAAACATCTACAGCAGCTCGTCCGCATAGGGCAGCTCGGTAACCTTTCCAACAGCTCCAACAGAAAGCTTGCTGAGAACCTTTTGTGCGGCCGCGCTGACCTGCGCGGCAGTGACCGCGCTGAGCTCGGAAGCAATAGCGGCAGCCTCGGGCACGGCGCCCGTGTTGATCAGCGAGAGGCCGACGGTGGTGAGGCCCTTGGATCCCTCGAGCGAGCTCAGGGCGGAGAACTTGGCGGACGCGATGCCGCGCTTGAGCGCGCTGCTGTCGATGCCGCCTGCGACGGTCTTGAGAGTCTTGACGGCGGCGGCGGCAGCGGCTGAGGTCTCGGCGGCGGAGCCGGCGGATGCGGTGATGGAGAAGAGGCTCGCGCCGGCGTAGGGCGTCAGGGCGGCCGAGGCGGACGTGAGAAGGGCTGAGCCGGAGGACCACTTTATGCTGGGCGCGCCGCCGAGGATGGCAGCGAGCACGGAGAGCGCGGGTGCTTCGGACGAGGCTGAGGCGTAGCCGAGCGCGACGGCGTTTCCGGCGGTCGAGGGGAGACGGACGTCGCCGGCGAAGAAAGCGGGCGCGGCCACGGTGCCGGAGGAGCCGGCGGGGACCTCGGAGAGGAAGTCTCCCGAGGCGAGGGAGGACAGCTCGGCGAGCGAGACGCCGGAGCCGACGACGGCGAGGTTCGCCTTGGTGTAGACGGCGTCTTTGTAGGCGGCCACGGCCGAGGCAGTGACGGAGTCGCACGCCTGCGCGTACAGCGGCAGACCGAGGCCGGAGCGGAACGCGGCGAGATGCAGCGCTTCGGTGGCCGAGAAGACGGCGTCTTTGGCGGCGGCGGCCGAGTCGAGCTTGACGAGCGGGCCGACGATCTCGGCAAGCTCGTGGCGGGCGAGATGCGGGCGGGCAAACACGTCGGCGAGGACCTCGAAGAAGTACGGCAGGTCGGCCTTCAGGAACTCGGCGGTGAGCACAATTGCGTCGCGCGACAGGGTCGGCGTGAGCGTCGCGCCGAGAAACTCAGACTCGCGGGTGACACGCAGAGCGGAGCGGGTCTTGGTGTTCTTTTCGTGCCATGTTAGCAATTTTGCTGCTCATTCTTCCATCCAGATCCGCAGACCGCAAAAAACACAAACAGCGCTAGAATACCTGGAAAGCGAAGCGCTCGAGCGCGTGTGCGACACCCGGGATGGTCGCGTATCTGCTGCCGGCCTTGACGACGAACGAGAGGGTCGAAATCGGGCCGGCAATGTCGCGGGCCGCGATCTTGACGCCGTCGACGGAGGCCGTCGCGAAGCCCGTGTCCGACAGCGCGGCGGTCGCGAGCGCGCGACGGGCGGCACGCAGCAGCGGCTGCGGACGGGCCGGGCGCAGACAGGAGGAGGTCGTTCCAATCATGGCGAGGGGGTGAAGCCGGCGGAGAGGGCGGGACGGGGACGGGATGAGGAGAGGAATCGGGCTCGTGGACGTCTCGAGAGTCGTGAAGCCGCGAAGATGCGCGGCGCGCCTCGAGCACGAAAACAGGAAACCGAGCTCGTCCCATTGGCCCGCTGCGTGGGCAGGGGTTGTATTTATTTTATTTTATTTTATTTTATTTTAATTGATTTCAGCAATTAATCCGTTCATATCCTCGAGGGCAAGTATCGCGATACTCGACCTGATCCACGCGTCTAGAGACGGACAATGCTGCCCAGCACCATATATACTGTACATTTCGCCGAGTAACAAATGGCGGAAGCGAGCGCGGGCGCTCCGCAGCGCGGGATCACGCTCGAGCGAGGTACGTTCCTTGACCTCTGGTAACGCGACGACATGAGGACTGACGATCATACAGGTCTCGTTCGCGGAGGAACTACAGTGCATTTTATGAACCCTGCGGTACGCGTTTTGCTTTTGCTGTATACGGAACATGTGGAAGGGAAGAAAACTAACGCGCGCAGAGACTGATTGAGAAAATCATACGTGAACGCATCTTTGAATCGCTCTACTGGAAAGAGCAATGCTTCGCACTTACAGGTATGCCGCTCAGCTCCAGGTCGAATGGCTTTGAATTGACCAACAACTAACGTCGTAGCCGCCACTCTCTGCGACCGCGCGGCCGAGCTGACTTATGTTGGCGGCCAGTACGGACAGCAACGGCCGACCCCGTTCCTGTGCCTCGCCTTCAAGATGATCCAGCTACAGCCCGAGAAGGAGATCATCCTCGAATACCTCGCCGCGGAAGACTTCAAGTACGTTTGTCCTCTTCTATTTGTACATTTACACGACTAACAAACAGATACCTGCGAGCCCTGGCGGCCTTCTTCATCAGACTAAGCTACCCCGCCGCCGAAGTTTACAAACTGCTCGAGCCGCTACTCGGCGACTACAGGAAGCTGAAAATCAGAAACATGAACGGCTTCAGATTAACCTACATGGACGAATTTATTGACTCGCTGTTGACTCAGGAGCGAGTTTGTGATATTGCGCTGCCTAGACTGCCGAAACGCATCGTGCTGGAAGATATGGAGGAACTGGAGCCGCGCGAGAGCGCTCTTGGAAGCGAGCTGAGTGAGCTCGACGATAGCGATGATGAGGACGATAAGGACGACAAAGGCGACGAAAAATCCAAATCAGGCGACGACGATAAAGACGCGAAGATGGCCGAATCGCCATAGCGCAAATGGGTTGTAAAACAAAGATTCATCGGTGCAGCGCACGATATTATATGTACAATATATAGACAGGTTTATAACAATAACTCCGGGACACATGAAATAAATCTACTCGGCCTTGTCCTCGCTCGTCGGGGCAGTTTCCGTCGCGGTCGATGCGGCCTCCGTCGTGGGGAACTCGCGTTTTGGCAGGATATCAAACTATGTAGCGTCAGCCAATGCCCAAAATGTACAGAAATTTGGATGCGTGACTACGCTCAGGAGCCGTCTGAACTGCTCCTGTACGTAATCCCAGGCAGAGCCAGTTCGCTTCAGTACTAGAGTAAAACGCACCTTGCGGAACAGCGACGTGACCGTCTTCGACGGCAGCGCGCCAACACCGAGCCAATACCGCGCCCGCTCAAAGTCGATGTGGATCTCTTTAAACATTCTGTCCGTGCCCGGCAGCGTCTTTGGGATTGAGTCGTACGAGCCGATGACCTCGATCGGCGCCTTGCGGAAACCGCGCCTGCAGAGGTATTGTTAGCTATTACTGAGCACCATCAAATCTCGCCAGCGCGCAGCGGACAGCGGAAGCAGAGAGCAAACGCACTTGTCGTCGGAGACTGTGATGTTGTACACCGGGTTGCGCGTTCGGCCCATGCGGGCAAGACGTATTCGGACACCCATTGCTGTGTTGCGAACCTGTTGACGTATATCTAGAAAATATCACGAAGTGCATCTGCCGGTCGAGCGAAAATTCAGGCCAGCTGTGATCTGGACGTGAGTTGTGTGAGCTGTGTGATCTCCGCATTCAGCCGCGTAGCCGGCGTGCGCACGTGATTGCGACAGATGCGGCATAACCGCAATGTAAATGTGCACTTGCGCCACTTAAAGGCCCGGCCAACGCCGTGGATGCCCAGCCAGAGTCTATTCACCACATGGAGTCCGCCTTGTTCTGCAACCTCTAACCTCCGCCTCGAGATCCTTATAACGCTTCCCCTCCTCCTCCGCTCTTCTCCTCCTCCTCCTCCTCCTAACCACTCCTCCCCTTTTTCCTCCTCTACAGCTCCCGACCCATGCTCCTCCCGTCCTCGCCACCTCGCTCCCGCCTATAGCAGCTCGCCCCCAACAATTCGCCCCTCCTCCGCCTGATAGATGTGCCCGCATCTTCTCCACCAAGCTGCTCCTCTCCACCTCCAGCGGCCGACATTCTAGTTCCGTTCCCGCATCGTCAACCACCACACCTCTAGACGAACTTTACCACACCGCAGTAGCAAAAATGTTCCTCAAACGTGCCGCGTCCTCGTTCTCGATCTCGTCGCACTCCTCGAATTCCTCGTCGCGGGAGTCGACAAAGTCCTCAACCGAAGACACATCCGACCTCGTCCTCCCAGATGGCTTCGAAATACCCTCCGTCCCGCTCTCGGCAAAGTACTCGTCGTTTTCACTTGTCCCGCTGCGTCGCAACACGGTCGGCAAAGGTGCGACCGCAGTCGTCCGGACAGTCTACGCGTGCGACGATCACTCCAAGGTCTTTGCCGTCAAGGAATTCCACCGCCAGGGCGGAGGCTACGACAATGAGAATCAATACAACTCCAAACTCGCCGTCGAAATCCAGATCGTCAAGACGCTGAGCCACCCAAATATTGTGCACACCGTCGATCTCTGTCTGGGCTCCCACGGAAGATGGTGTCATGTCATGGAATACTGTGCTGGCGGAGACCTGTTCTCGCTCGTCAAGTCCGCGCCTGAGCCCATGGCCGCTCGCGAGCGCAACTGCCTCTTCAAGCAACTGCTCAGAGGTGTCGCGTATCTGCACTCAAACGGCATCGCGCATAGAGATATCAAGCCCGAGAACCTGCTTCTCACCAGCGACGGCACCCTCAAAATCTCTGATTTCGGAGTCTCGCATGTCGTGCAAAAGACGCCTCCAGATGGACCTGTTACGATGTGCACGTCAATGTGCGGGTCCGAGCCATACATCTCGCCCGAGGTTTTCCCAGAGGCGCCGGGCGAGACCGTCATGTACGACGCCCGGTTACTCGACGTCTGGTCCTGCGCCGTGACTTACTTCTGCCTCGCGTTTGGCGGACACCCGTTTGGCAGGGCAGACATGTCGGACTTGCGGTACTCGGAATACAAAACGACGATCGACACTTTTATCCGCGAGCATCCCGACATCAACATCTACACGCAAGACACGGAAACCCTTCCCAAATTCCGCATCTTCTCGCCCTTCTCCGTCGCCTGCCGCCGTCTGCTTCTCCGCATGCTCGCCCCGAACCCGAACAACCGGCTCACGATTTTCGAAGCCCTCGCAGACCCGTTCGTGAACCGGATCGAGCTCTGCTGCTCGACTTCAGACTACGATCTCGCGCCGTCGCAGCAAAATGTCGTGGTCGACGCTACCGACAAGACTACCCACAAAGGTCTCTCAAAGGCCCCGATTAGACGCGTCCACTCGCATTTTGCTGGCAAAAAGAAGTTGACGATGACGTCTGCGACGCTCTCCGCCGTCTAAAGTAAAGTTGAATAAAAAAAAGAGGGGGAACATGATGGCATTATTCGTTGTTTTTTTGTTCTTTTTTGGGATCTTCTACGCTGGTTCTTTTTCTTTCAGTTTTTTTTTTCATGACAATTGTGCGCAAACTTGTCCCATTGTGAATGGCGAGATATGTGCTGTTCTTGGCTTCAATCCATGCCACGTTTCTTGGCGACTTGGCTCGTCATGTGGCTTTTTTTTTCGCGATGCATTTCGGCATATTCCTTCCAGGTTGCAACTGGAGGAAATTCCTGCATTTTTTTTTTATTTCTTTGTTAAGTTTGTTAAAGCTTTGTCGTGTTTTTCGTTGATGGTTATGTTTTGTTTCCAGCCGTTCTTATGGTGTCCCGTTATCCGTTCTTTTTTTCATGTCTCGATGGCGCCTGGTTTTTGATCTACGCGGAAAGCTCGTTACGAGCTCCGCTTTGTGTTGTATATTAGTATGAATATAAGCTATTACGTTCAATCCAATTGTCCAGAGTTCCCCTTGGTAAAAGAATAGTTTGCCATATGCAGCCATGGTAGAGCATGGTAGAGCAGTTGTTCATATTGTCTAATTCCTATACAACTGAAGATATCATGTATACGCTTCACCGTCAAAAAACCATCCCAGTATTGTCTAAAGCCAGGATAAAAATTTGACTACACATAAAGAACCACAAGCAAACTGTGCATGATAAAAAAACAGAGAAACAAGAAACGCGCCGGAACCAGGAAATACAGCTGTCGAATGTTACCCGACACGATTGATTCCTTTTTTTTGGATAACAAATAGTACCACCCATGTCGGAAGAGGGGCTGAGGAAGGGGGGGGGCAAAAACATAGAGAGCACTCTTTGCTAGAAAGAGTGAATACCAAATACAACGCCGGCGTTTCACAAGTCATATAATATTTCGTCTACTACTGTTCAGCAATGCTGATACCGTCCTGAGACGCAACGCTCGAGTCTAGTTTTCATGTAATTAGTTTACCATTCACCACTGTTGCTCTTCAACCAAAAAATTGAAAAAAACTCACCTCGTGCAAAACGAGCCTCCATCTCGCGCAGCTCGTGTTCCCGAGCAAGCAGCTCCTGCCGCTTCTCGGTGATTTCGCGCTGCACCTTGAGTTCGATCTCGCGTAGCTTGTCCTCGTCGCGACGAAGCTGCTCTTCCTTAAGGATAAACGACTGGTTCGCGAGTTCCTCCGCGTTCAAGCTTGCGCCACTAAAAGAAGAAATCCAAGTTAGTTAAAAGAGTGGGTGGTGGTTAGCAATAACAGAGACTTACAGAGAGGTGTCGACGCCCTTGGAAAGTCTCTCGGTACGATAGTTCTCGTACAAGACGTCATGCATAATCTCCTTCAGATCCGCCAAATGCGAACCCAGCAGCGCGCCCCGCAACAGCGAAAAATCCGAGTGCCGCGGATTCTCAATCTCGACAAACCCCCAAGGGTATTCACGCGCGAGCACGGTGCGCCCGTTGACATCAAAGTACTCTGTCGAGCCCACGATCGCAAACGGCATCTTCGCCCGCAGCCGCGCGTTCTCGTCGATCGTGACCTCGTCGTCTTCCTCGACGTCGTACGGGAAATTGTACACGGGGATCTTGAAGTAGTCGATATCCTCCATAATGAGCTTTTTGCTCTCTGCGAGCTCGGTCGGCGTCAGACTGTCCGATTTGCCAATCACGGGGATAATGTTGACACGGAGCGACAGACGCTTCATGAGTTCAATGTCAAGCTCGCGCAGACCGTGCCCGGTGGGCGTGATGAAGTATAAAAGGACGTGCACACGGTTGTCGCGGAAACGGGGGTTACGCTTGATGCGCGATTCTTCGCCCAGGATGTCGTTGTACTGGCGCTCGAGGTAGCCCATGATCTCGCCGAAGCTTGTACCATTGTCAGTCCCGAGTCATTTCAGTAAAATACAGAAAAGAAAATAAAACATACCAGGCTTCGTTGTTTACGTTGTCTCCAAATCCAGGAGTATCAACGATGCTGAGCGACAGACGCGTGCCCTCCTCCTCCAGATCTATCAAATCAGTCAACACCAGTCCATCTAAATCACCCCTCCTCTTGCGAGCAAGCAAACAAACAAAAACATACCGACATTGATAGATCTAATACTGATTCCCTTATCCAAATGCGCATCCTTCGGCTCATAAGTCTCCGCGGCTGCAGGCTCGAGCACTTTCCGTCCGCAGAGCGTGTTGATGAACGTCGTGCGTCCAGTTCCAGAGGCACCCGCCACCATCATGCAGAACTGGATTCCCTTCTTCTGGTTTTTCTTCCGGTGTATCTAGAAAACGACTATTAGCCAGAAATTCCAATCGGTGACAGAGTCTAGCGCGCTGGTTACACAGGCTGTAACTTGGCGCGCGACGCGTATACGCGTCCAGGAAAACATACAGCGGCAGACGACATTCTTGCGGGAGAAAACAGTGAATCAAGAGCAAATGAACGAAACAAGCAGCAAGAGTCAACTTTGCCGGAGGTGGTGAAGACGAATGAGAATTCGGGGGTGGTGGGGAAAGAAAAGGGTCGCGACAAAGGTGTAGAGTTGTAGACGATTTCGTGAAATTCGAAAGGGGCCTGACGGAGAGCCGCAACGCGCAGCAAAGGGGCTACGCGTTCTGGCCCTAACCCGTAAGCTTCCCGAACGGGAAATTAGATGCTAAACGGGCCAGATCTGGCGCTGGTTTTGATGCAGACTTGCCTGTTTTGGGATCAATGGATCATGATGGGCAAAAATAATCCGACTGCCAGTAAGACCAAGAACTAAACAGCGGAATTGAAGTATTCGCTGAGTGAATTTGGTTTGTTTACCTTTGGCGTCTTTGGCGAGTCTCCTGGTCCGCCGCGTCGGGCCCGTCAAAATTCAGCTCTGATCTGGAGCGCCGCAGCGCACGACGTCATAACTCTGGAAGCTCTCGATGCATGAATCCCAGAGACTTCGGGTAATTCACTGAGCTAGATTCTTGTCAATAGACTACTCTTTCTATTTGATTGATCAAAACACTATATTGCTTCATTGAGCATTGAACGATAGCTATGGCGGCTTCCCGGGTACATACCATCCTCTTTGTCTGACCTAGTTCCGGCAGCTTACTGACACTCCTATAGCTCTATTTATCCGCAAAGAATGCAGCTGCGCTGGACGCAGAACTTATGTCTAGCGGAGGATTCTCCCTAGATCAGCTTGTAAGCTCTACTTATCTTTCTCATAGCCTTAAGCATGTAGAATGCTCGATCTAACTTATTCAGATGGAACTTGCCGGTCTGTCATGCGCACAAGCAGTGTACAAGTCCTACCCACCGGAATCGAAGAAGAACGTCTTGGTAGTTGTTGGTCCGGGAAACAATGGTGTGTTGCTGTTATTATGTTTTGGTCTTGTGTTTTTTGCAGGTGAAGATGCAGCTATTCTGACAGGAAGTAGGCGGTGATGGGCTGGTCGCAGCGCGGCACTTGAAGCTGTTTGGGTATAATCCGACCGTGTACTATCCTAAACGGCCCAACAAGGACATTTACAACGTAAGTTCGAGATTTTGTTTTGTTTACTTTCGAAATACGCTGACGAAAAAAGCGTCTCTACATCCAACTCCAAAACCTCAAAGTCCCATTTACAGACGACTTCCCCGCTGCCCTGACCTCAACCGACCAAGTCCTCGACGCCATCTTCGGCTTCTCGTTCCACCCTCCCATCCGACCCCCATTCAACGACGTCATCTCTCTCCTCGAGACTACGTCCAAGCCCGTCGTCAGCATCGACATTCCGTCGTCCTGGGACGTCGACTCTGGCCCGCCTGCTGCTGGCGAGGTGGGGTCAAAGTTCCATCCGAACGTGCTCGTGAGTTTGACCTCGCCGAAGCCCGCCGCAAAGTTCTTTGCTGGTAGTAGACATTTCCTGGGCGGGAGGTTTATTTCGAAAGAAGTGGCTGCTCGGTGGGAGTTTGAACTTCCAGAGTACCCGGGCACGGAGCAAGTTGTCGAGCTACCAGTGGAGACTGGAAAGCTATGAATACATATCATCTAGCCTCTGCGTGTTTAGTGTGTAACTACTAAATTAGCAAATTAATTTTGTATACAAAAACAACCAGACAACAAATCTTGTAACTATAACAGACTCAAATTGAAACAATAGCCAATCCATAGCAACCGGTCGCCGATTCCCAAGCACCTTAAATGACATACTCGTCCAATGCATACGCGTCTATGTATATATATACCGAAGCAGCACAATTCCATACACCGATCTCCCCTCCAGCAACCTCATCTAACTAAAAGCAAACAAATATGCGAAACAATTTCAGTATAACTCTCAGTCCTCGCGACGGCGGCCCGTAAGCTCATATCCACTCGGCTGCGCGCCCAGCGGTTCATCGACGTCAAGCGCGATAGGCCCGTGAATGCTCTCAGAGCTGTTCTCCAACAGAAACAGGGAAAACACAAAAGTTGTGAAAAAGATCACAATCAAAAGGAAAAAGAACATCTTTGGAAACCAACCTACGGTGAACGCGTACACGGACGAAAATAGAGCTGGCGAAAGAATCGAGCACAAGGCGTGAAGCAAGCTCAGGCCGCCCAGTAATGCGCCGGTATCTCGTTTCGACACGTGTTTTGTGAGCGTGGCTTGAAGCGTCGGAGACGCGATTCCTCCGATCGCGCCCAGACACCCACTGAGAGCAAACTGGACTGTGTTTCTGGAAAACGCAAAGCATGCAAAAGCGACCATTTCGGCGATAGTGGTGAAGCGGATAAGTAAGATGTCAGTGTGAGAGGCGCCGGAATGACTTTCGCTGCCAGGGTCTCTAGAGCGGAAATACTTGGTCGCGATGGGGAGCAGGACAAGCAAAACAAATGCGCGAACGCAGCCACTGAGGGACATGAAATAGCCAGCCTAGTCAACAAGTTAGCATCAAAATGTCCAGCGAGATTTAGTCATCAAAGAGGCGGCATACTTCAACACTGCTCCATCCGAACGTCAGTTCGGCATAAAGAATGATAATCAACATGGAACCCGCTCCGGCACCAATCAGCATTGTGTCGATAGCTGACAGTACTGCCAAGTTTCGTCGAATTGCCGGCGACGCGGCAGTCGGCCAAAGAACCTTCAAAGGCGTCAAAAAGTTGAGTTTATGAGCCCATTCGCGAGCAGTAGTCGGGCGCGCTCGGCCACGGTCAAGCTCGACGTTGACGTCATGCGCATCTTGCGCGTCCTGACGGTGCTGTAGAGAGACTGATTCAGGAAGGACAAAGAAAGCAAACAGCATAAATAGGAACTCAAACACCTGAAAATATCGTCAGAGTAAACTCAATCATGAACCTTTCAACAAACATACGATTCCGGCATAGAAAATGCTTAAAAGATTGCCAGTCTTATCAATGAGGAAACCACCAAATGCTGGGCCACCCGCAATGCCTGCAAAACGAACCATGTGTTAGCTATCAGCAGGCGCGTGTAGAGTGTATTGCTAAGCCGACTCACCAAAAAACAAGCAAGCGTGGAGTTGTCCAAACACAGAAGCGCGCTTCTCTGGCGACGTGCAATCTGTGGCGTATGCATGGACGGTGGCCATAATGGAAGCCAGCGAGCCCGTCAAGCCGTCGAAAATTGCGGCAAGCCAAAACCAGCGATAAGCATACGTGCCGCCGGATCTAGCCACAGATACAACGGTGATAGTCGAAAGAAAAGGGCCAATCACGCAAATGACGAGAACAGGACAGCGGCCGATACGATCAGAAAGTACGCCAAGCTTGGGAGCCACGAAAGCGGCTTTGCATGTTAGAAAACGAGGATCGCAAGAAATGGGATAGCAAGTCCAACTTACACAAAAGGCCTTGGATCAAGCTGACACCCAAGTTAAATTTGGACACTCTGGCATGAACGTCCGGTGTCTGGCATGAGGGATCGACATCGCCAGCCCATGCATGGACGTCGTTGATACTGAACCCATCTGTCGAGCCGCCTTCCTCGTTAAATTTGGCTCGGCAGACAAGAGACAGCAGGAGGTTAAGCTTTGGTGCGATAATTCTACTAAAGTCAGACAAGATCAATTTAGGGGCTCAAGATAGAGACGTACCCTCCGTGGGCCAGCGTGACCATGAAGAACGCGGGCATCAAAAGATATATCTAACACAGGTGTAAGATAACGGCACAATGGTGGCAAGTGTGACGTCTGTCATCTACTCACAGATGGGGTCTTCCACGGGAAAATTCGGTCAATTGACCACCGCGCAGGTAGTGATCTCAGGGAGTCCGCAGTCCAGCTCGCCTGAGGTCCCGTGCCAGGACTGTCCGCGTACGGCGAAACAGAGACATTGGCTCTCTTGGGGGCGCTCTGGTTCCGCGAGCGTGATTGCTCAAAGCTAGAGAGATACGAGTGTTAGACGGCGCTAGAAAGGACATTCGCTGTAAAGGCGCGCACCTCGTGCGAGACCCCACGTTGGACTCGGCGATGAGGCTCTCCTCCTCATCCAGATACTCCTGAGCGGTGACGAAGTCTGACATGCTGACTGACGGCCCTTGGCTCGCTTTCTCCTAGCTAGTCCGGCTGAGCACGACTGCTGTTGCGACTGCTGCTGCGATGGTGGTGGAGATGGCGAGCTGGTGGTGGAGCAGTAGCGTGTGACGAGACGGGAGCCGTGGCGGGCGCTGGCTGGGAGGACAGGTCAGCGCAGCATGGGCCAGACTCTCTCCGGCGCTCGGGCCCGCTCGGTCCCGATAGCCGAGCCCTACGCCAGATACGACGCCTCGACTCTCGAGTGCTGTCTGGAGTCTCTGTTGACCTGCTACTGCTTCCGTTGACGTCTTCGCGTCCTACAAGTGGTTATTGCAATATTTACTACACGTTCCTGCGTATCGGATGAATCTGTGGTTTATCCCGGGTTCGTGGTCGATCAGACTGCACTATCCGCTGACTTGTTATCCGCTCTGAGCAGCACGTGATGATCATCCTCCGCCAAACAATCAACTCACCTGGCCGCGCCAGCACGCGATAGCTGCCCGGATTATCAACACCGCACCGGCAACGACCGAAAGCCGTGACTCGTTGAAAGATGTGTGGCCGATATGCGATGGCCGCGGTATGACTCTCCTGTTATCGATCTGAAGACGCACAGCTGAGTGACTGTATTCCAGCGCCTCGAGCGGATCAGAGATCTGGCGCGTCATGACGGGATCGCCTTTGACGAATTCATTGAAGACGACCATACCGCACGATATGAGCCTTCGTATGTGATCCTCAATTTTTCATTTTGGCGATTACTTTATTTGATGAGTATACTGACTTTGGCATTCTAGCAACAACGTGCGACCGACTACATATCGGCCTGTCTGCTTTCGCCCGAACGGATCCGGTCCAGTGGAAGGAAGGCTGATGCGATGGGCTTTCATTCCTCATTGGACACACGAAATCCCAAAGACGGCTCCGTATGTTGCACTTTAAAGTGTTGTATTCTACTGATTGCAATGTTTTGATTTCTGACGCGTCTGTAGTGTTTTCAATGCACGGAGCGACAACTTAACATCTCTGATGTGGGCGCCTGCATTCAACAAAGGCGGTCGCTGTGTGGTACCTGTGGAGGGGTACTATGAATGGCTTACCCCTTCCAGTGCGACCCCTTCAAAGTCGGCAAAGAATAAGGTTCCTTACTACGTACGGCCCAAAGACGGAAATATCATGTATCTCGCAGGGCTTTACACGAAGACTTATATCAAGCCATCAGCCGGTTCTGACACATCGCTGTCAGTTGACGACTCACAAAACGGGTCCGAGTTCAGCAAGGATCGGCCGCAAATTGCGACCCGAGTAGAATACTCGTTCGCCATTGTAACGACAAGCGCCTCTCGAAGTTTGAAGTTCCTACACGACCGGATGCCTCTGGTGTTGTATCCTGGGACTCCCGAGTTTGAGAATTGGCTGAACCCGACGTTTACAGATGTTAAACAGCTTCCCCTGAAAAACGACGATGATGTTATTGAGCAGAGACTCGACTGCTCGAAGGCCGACATCTTTCTTTCCGGCCCGCGAGCAGGGCAGAAGATTGACGGAAAGGGTTCGCTGGCGAGCTTTTTCGGCGGCTCTAAACGGGCGGCAGATTCAGCTATACCTGTGTACGATAACAAGCGGATCAAAAAAGAAGAAGGCCGTGAATTCAGTCCATCGCCAGAGAAAGTGGTTATGGAAGAAGCCCCTCGGTCAGCCGATTCTGTTCTGAAAGAAGAGCCTGTATCGAATCATTTTCCAGAGGAGGAAATCAAGCCGGAATCAAAGCCGTCGTCACCCTCACCGCGGTCGCGTCAGAAGTCACCTCAGAAAACGCCTCGGAAGTCGCCTCAGAAGCCATTGTCTGAGCAGAAGTCAAAGATTACCGATTTCTTCTCGAAAAAGGCTTGACAAGTTCGGAGTTTCAGTGCTAATTAGGAGTTTCAGTGCTAATTATCATGGACTTTCTTGCGTCAATCGGCTGCGACGGGGCTAGAAGAGCTGGGATTTGCTTGGTTTGGTTGCAATTTACTATTCGGATGTGAAATGGCAACTCTGGCGACTGGCGTACTACTTTTATTTTAGTTATTTGCGGTCTAGAGGAGTGATCCAGAGCTGCTCATGCTAGGCTAAAATCTCGTCTCTGGCCAGTGACTTTTCTAGCCCCGTCCCACAGAGTAAGGTGCACGGGTCAAGTGGCCTGTGGAGCTGTCGCTCAAGGATAACTGTAAGCACGAGAAGTGTTGTTCCGGCTTGCTATACGCTGGAAGCCGGTCAGCAATCCGCGCCTACTCATTGGCCCGGTCGTGAGTCCCTGGCTCCCTGCCGCCGGCATCCGCGTTCCCCAATATATTGCCTACTTTTCGAGCCTTCGACTTCCCACGTTCCCATTTTACGGGCCAGAATAAAAAATAAATCCCGCTGCTATCTGCTTTCAGAATTAAAGTCAAATCTGTGGGGAGCACGGCGTAGCGCAGCCGCCGCAGTTGTCATCAACAAGCAGCACGCCACAAACCCCTCGAAAACGCCAGCTGCAGCCGGTACACGCGTTGCGTTCCTGGGTCCCAAAAGTCTGGCCAACGCGCTCGAACTCCTTATCTTCAAAATTTCACCTCCTCCAGCACATTACCCACTGACTTCTGCCCGCGGTTCACGGTCCCGGCGTTTTTGCTGCAAAAGCAAGCCATCATGGAGACTTCTGCTCCGCGCCGGCTAGCGAGGCCTCTTACCGGTCACTTCCGGTACGCTCCGGCAGCTTCTTTCGTGCATTCCAGAGTGTTTGAACCCGTCCTCGCTCTGGGTCCTCTTTCCTTAGTCCTTCTTTTGTCTCCTACTCCGGCAAGCGCCAAGAATCTCCTTTTGCCGGACATGGCGTCCTTGTATCAGTCCAACTCGTCACATGCCAATGCCTCTACTACAGTCAACGCTACGATTACCAACTCCACAACACCAGCCAACACCTCAATCCCGACAATAATCGACACCGTGGACGGACTCTCCAAACCAAATAATCTTGTCAATTTCTATTTTATTTTCCTTGTACTCCTCGTCGTCGTGGCGTATTTTGGTTATCGATACTGGCGTAAGCGGCGGCGAGCTCAGCAGACACGCGCATTCACTGCCCGCCGCGCTGAAGCTCTTCGTCAGGATATCGACGCACATGCTGCGCGTCCGCGAATGAGGCAGATATCTGCAGGGAGTGGTGGGTTTCTCAGGACGCAGGCAAACCCGCCTCCTCCGTATGCATCTGATGCTCGCACTTTGGAGTCAGCATATCTGGGAGGCGGGCCATTGCTTCCCGTATACGAGGACGTAATTCACGAGGAAGATGAAGAAGAGGATGAAGAATACGGTCACTCTTCCAGGAATCCTCGTCGATACTGATCGTCAATATCCATGACCGGTAATGGATTTGTCAAATAAGGGGTCTGGCGGCGATTGATGACGCGTGAACGGGTTTATGATAAATTTTTAGATGGCCCAGGACAAGTTACGCGAAACTAGGTTATAGTTGGCTGAGCCAACTTCAAAAAGGATGATCAGAGCATTACAGGTTGCGGCCAGATGATCCATGGGATTTGTGATTATGTAGAGTGTGTTTTGTTTCGGGTTTATCTTGCATTTTGCTTTTGGAATGGATGTTCCTAGATTTTTATATGGGGAGTTTGGTATATAGTTAAGGGTCAAGAATGTGAATATTATGGCGATATCTATTATAAGTTCCTAAAATAAAGCTGCTTGCCTATTTTTACGTGTAGCGTCAGAGGTTGAGATTCGCACCTTCATCAAGTCGAGCTCGAAGATTTTCACACGGTCCACGGACCCTATCCTGCCTTAGGCGGTCGCCGGGCACGGCCAGCGTTCAGAATCATCCAGCACACGATAAGTCGATTCAGACGATAAGCCCAACTTTCCTAAATAACAGTTAAGCGTGGACTCGCTTTGTTTTGTTTTGAAATCGCTGCACGTGGCCAAGCGCGTTGCCTTGTCGATCACTGGACCGAGGCGCGTGCATAAGATTTAATCCCGGGGCCCCGCATTGCAACTCGCGCCGGCTATTTTCTGGAATACTTAAGGAAAGCAGGGTCTACTAAGAGCATGATACTTCTTGACCTTGTGATTATTCTGTATTCTGGCTCATAATATTTTAATTACGCGGTAGTCCATAGGCTGACCGGATTTTCGTCTGGATTTGAGCTTGTGACATAAAACTACGAATTTCTACTCTCGCAATGGCTAGCCCATATTCGCGCTTTACGCATTTCAACGTGTCTATTCCTTATCCACTTGTGGCCCTCGTGGAAATCAATAGGCCCAAGAAGCTTAATGCTTTCAATAAAACGTACCCAAATGGTTGACTTTGCGAACTGCATAGAGCACTCACGCTAACAGTGATTTCAGTACATGGCTGCAGTTTCGCGACATCTTTCGCGAGCTCTCAGTCGACCCGAACGTGAGAGTAGTAGTACTCACTGCTGCAGGAACGCGTGCTTTCACCTCCGGGTTGGATCTGTCGCCAGAATTGTTGACAGATCTGCTTGGAGACGATGACAAGTTGGAGAAAGATGACGAACGGCGACGG
The DNA here is from genome assembly GCA_030568405.1 of Myxozyma monticola. NCBI lineage: Eukaryota > Fungi > Ascomycota > Lipomycetes > Lipomycetales > Lipomycetaceae > Myxozyma > Myxozyma monticola. Next base: position 253,429 of record JAJLTV010000012.1, read on the forward strand.
TTCTATCTACGGCGGTCAATCAAGGAATTTCAGGTGCGCCATACCAGGCATTCAAGGTCACAGAAAAGGATCCAAAGCTGATAATATGTTGTACTTAGGAGTCCATATCTGCCGCCGAGGAGTGCCCGAAACGTTAGTAGCCTCAGGATCTCCTTTCAGCATTCAAAGTTAACAACATGACATAGCCGTGATAGGAGTCGCCCATGGTATTTCTTACGGATTGGCTATGGATATTCTTGCGGCTGTAGATATTCGAATTTGTTCGGCCGATGTTGCATTTTCTGTCAAAGAAGTCGACATCGGCATTGCAGCTGACATCGGCACGCTGCAGCGGTTTCCTAAAGTCGTCAGCTCGCAGTCCTGGTGCAAAGAGGTTATCTTCACTGCTCGTGTATTCGGAGCACAGGAAGCAAAGGACCAAGGTTTCGTGTCTCGGGTTGCAGATAGCAAGGATGCAGCCATTGCAGATGCGATGAAGCTCGCCAAAGCCATTGCGGAAAAGTCGCCGGTTGCGGTTCAAGGGTCAAAACAGTTGGTGAACTATAGTCGAGATGTCTCGGTGAAGGAGGGACTGGAATACACCGCGGCGTGGAATGCGTTTGCAATTGGTCGGGATATGAATGCTGCCATAGTAGCGACAATGTCCAAGAAAAAGGCGCGGTTCGGAAATCTTTAGATAGCTGTAGCTCTAAAGAATCTGTGAAGCTCTCTTGACAATCTGCTATCATCCCGGTATCACCGGACATTGCCGATTGCTGCATAACTGTATATACTTAATTCGATTGATTGTAAATTTGTAAGCCATCTCATAACTTACTACTTTAAAATACAGTATTTACAACTGCCAATTAAGCTCACGATTGACGATATATAGCATCGCTAGGAGCGACGCGACATAAGGATACTGGATCTGAGCCGCTCGCGTCGCGTAATTTAAGGCGGCTGCGCGTACAGCGCTAGTTACACCATAGTTGGTCAGGCCCGTACTCCAAGGATGGAGCTCTCGAACTCTCAATAGTTGCACTGTATTGCACTGTGCCATTGTCAATTAGTACTTCTTTCATTTACTGAATTGCTGCCTTCCTCGATCGTTATTTCATGAAATCAGGATAACACCCCGCGGACTGCAGATAGCAGGCGCAACACCAACGGCCAGGAAGTAGCTTGCAGACCGGGGTGCCTTTACTCTTCAGCGAGACAATTGGCCGTTCGTGCTATTCAATCTCCTACAATACATACCAGAAAGAGCTCACTTGTTTTTAAAGTGCCTACAATCAATATGGCAATCCGAATACTGAAGCCCGCATGGCTCGCACGTGTCGACAAGCGTTACGCGTACATACTAGGTTTGGCGCTGTCTCTGATCCTGTTCACAGCATATTTTGGGACAGATGTTCAACAAAAGTTATCGTGCCAAAAAGAAGATGTCGAAACAGCTAGAGCAGAAAGGATCATCGGCGCCTCTACAGCGCCGAATGCGAAGCACTTGGTGCTAGTTGCCGGACATGCTATCTGGAAGGGAGATGCCTGGAGAGTCAACGCCAAAAGCGGAGAAGATCCTAGTGAATGGTAAGGAGGTAGATTTCGTTATTACGATACCGGACATTCTGACGGATTTTATTTTAGGATGTTGAAATTTTTCCAAGAAGGTCAACAGCTCACATATCTGAAACATATCGAAGCCGGGATACAGGAGGCTGTGGATGATCCGGATAGCGTTTTGATATTTTCTGGCGGTCAGACTAACCGCGAAGCGGGACCCATAAGTGAAGGTCAAAGCTATTACGTACGTCTCAATATTATGATTAAAACAGCTAGTCAAGAAACACTAACCTTTTACAGAGTCTTGCAGTAGCGCGAGAAATGATAAAGACGGACTCAGATTTACTTTCACGAACTACGACTGAAGAGTTTTCGAGAGACAGCTTTGAGAATCTTTTGTTTTCTATTTGCAGGTAAGTTGAGATATACAGGCAACGGGGCGATGCGTGACTTACATATCCCGTTACAGATTTCGGGAGTTTACAGGCGCATATCCGGGCAAAATTACGGTCGTTAGCCATGAGTTCAAACGCGCCAGATTTTACGGCTTGCATCGTGCTGCTTTAAGATTTCCAGATCAACAGTATGTTCCAGCGATGTTGTTACATGTGTATACCGATAACTGTGCTAACGTGTCCAGGTTCAACTTCAAGGGCATAGATCCGCCGGGACCTCCGCCGGTCGAAGGAGAGCAGACTAGTGCAACTAAACCATTCACTGAGGATCCGTACGGTTGCTTTAATGAAATACTTGTGACAAAACGACGTGATAGGAATCCTTTCCGAAGACAAAACCCTTACTTTGAAAGTGTAAGTTTTGCAGGTTTTGCGTGCTACGGAGCGGATACTAATGCGTTACTAGTGTCCTGAACTGAGAGAATTGTTGAATTACTGCAGCCGTGACGGCAGTACGTTCAAAGGCTCACTGCCATGGGATAGGTAGTGTAATCGGGGGAAGTCAAAGTAGCATCTGTGACTCTTTGGCTTCCATGTAATAGTTCTTGCTAGCCGCAATGTTACAGCTCGTTGCTTGTGTATATATTAAATCGAGAGATTAGAGCAAGGGGTATATAGTCGCATGGGACACAACGGAGTCTGTCACCAGGTGCCATATTTTTATACAAATAGAGCAGGTAAACGCTCTTCAATAATCATTATCCTATACATATTGCGTCTAGATGTGAACAAATTATGTACAACGCTGAAGTTCACGTAGTGCAACATTCTTACAAAGCCTTCCCCAACTTCCGAAACTAAGCACGCTCTTGTTTAATCGTGGGCTTTCCGACGGAGAACCGGGAATAGTCGCGCAGCGTGGTAATTGTAGGACGTCTTCGTAATTTTGACCGGTTTCTAGACCCGCACCAGTTAGAATTGGATAAACTCCCCAAAGAAATTCCTGCATAAAACAACATACCGAGTTATCGTAGCATTGCCGCATACGAACCTCCAAATCTTTGCAGGGTTCGGAATTTAGACTTGTACCTGCCCAGCAGTTGAAGAGCTCGGACATGAGAACGGCACACTCGTTCGCAGCAGGTGCGCGGTATGGCCGCTCCATTTTCAAGTACGACAACTTGTTGCTGGGAGGCGGACGCTTAAGAGCTTTACTCATTTTTGAATATATGTGATGCTCGAGGACCCTCGGATTTGGTCTTCCTTGTGAATGCTTGAACCGGGAGTCGAAAGATACGCGCTGAGCTCGTTAGCACTCGGATCAATTAATCGCTCTAGTCAACCAGCATGCCTCGCGTAAGATAGATAAATAACAAAGCTTTACTTACTTCGACTTCAAATTGGACGGTCGACTCGCAAACGCAACTGCAATTCGACAACTCTGAAGTTCTGCAATTCGAAAGTGCGATAATTCCCAAATGCAGCCCTAACCCCTGAATCGTGGTTAATCGCTGGGAAAAAAATATTATAATGCTCCCAACGCCAGCTTGTTGTAGACCAGCAATTCGAATCTACAGCAAATTGGCTACTGCATAGCTAGAGAGCTGACTATACTGCTCATTACTTGCGATAGGCTGTCTACATTCTTTTCTTATTATTGTGAATTCTAGTTTAAGTATTTGTGCTGGTAGATCCAGATCCAAAGAATGTCTCAACATCGATCCAAAGACAGTTCAGATTTGTCGTCAGATGACGGATCCAACCCGATTGATTTCAAGTCACTGGCTCAAAAGGATGAAAAAGTAGTGAAATCGACAATTAAGTCGACTATCAGAAAGCTTGAGGGACATGGGAGCAGCGAAAAATGGAATCACGCCGTCAAAAGTCTTCACAAACATCTGCGAAAACTCTTGGACGATGCTCGACCGGACGCCAAAGCTATTGAGAATTGTTGCAAACTTTTCAAAGAGGTGAGTAGCTTTCAATGAAGTCTCTTTCAGCGTCTGACTGTATTGGTGTAGATTCTATGTGCATCGCGGAAATTTTTGAGTACGAAGAAATTTATCAAGCTGTTGCCGGCACCTAGCGGTGCTCGAGATGTTGGCCGAGAAGAGCTTACACAACGGGTAAATTCGACATTGTTCTACAAACACGACTTTGCTGACTGAAGTAGGGTCTACGTGCGAAGAGTCTGGCTTATTTACTAGCACTACAGTCATTCCTCGACAATCCCAAATTAACAAACGCTCCAAGTGTCACCTCGGCAGACGTCAGCCTGATACTGGAGACTATTGTCAAATTTGGGAATGAGAGCTTGTTGGAGCGGCATACTGCATATTTCATCGTTTGCAGAGCACTCCAGAAGTTGCCGGATAGACTTATCTCTGCGGAATTACAGTATTATATGCTGCGTCTCTTGACGGATTCCCACGATACGTACAATACCTTGGAAGGAGTTGGAGTCTATCTTGCAATACATTCGCGGAAGAACTTTGACAAGCAACTGGGGTCTTCATCTACGAAGCCGACTAAGTGGAAATATGCCAACCCTATGGCGCAGATCAATGCCGCACATTTAAAATCGGTCTTTGAATCAACTCAGACAGACAATCCATCTCTGATAAGTAACGAGCCAATTTGGGGGCTCACCAGCAAGTATGCGCAGAACAATAATGATTTGAAAGTCAGCGGTAATTTTGTATTCTGTCTCATAGCAGATTTATATTCACAGCCGATCGGGTCAGAGCCAAGCAGCGACAGGTCTATTATCGAATTCGAATGGGTCATAGCAACTGCTCTTAGAATCTACCAGCGCAGGAATCGTCATGTACACTGTGTTATTGGAGACCTGATGAGCAGAATACATCCAAGCTATATTTCGACTATTTTTGCAGACTCGCATATATGCTCTCTACTATTTGGCGTTTCGTCAAATAGCAGTGCTGAAAAACTTATCAGATATTCTCTGGTTGACTTAGGAACTCGTGTACCGCAATACGTCCCTACCATAGCTGATCAACTGATACCGCTAGACAAGCTCATCGTTTCCGGGGTCAAGTCTGACTTTGTTGTAGCTTTGCTTGACGCAGTGGCTAGCCCGGACGGCCAGACTTCTTCTGAAATTCAAGTCTTCGAAGAGACTGTCGAGGTTTTGAACAAATATCTGAGTTACACTTCAAGTGCCAAAATAGGTGCTTCTTCTCAAATTCAGCTGACGGTCCCCCTAAGACGCGACGTTGCGGAATTGCATGATGATTTAATTGTGCAGCTCGTTCAGATTTTACTGAATTCTTTTACGAGGCGAGGTCAATCCGATAAATGGCGCCGAAAAATTGTCAAAGTTGTTGTTACAGCTGCGTGCTTCGAGCTTGCTGGAGCTGCATCTCCAGGCTCGAGATTTGCCTTACGCCGATTAGAGATCGCTATTGCCTCAGCAACCAATGCTGCTTCCAAAATCTCAGAGTTTCAAACAGATGATGGGAAATCCGTTTCTTTTCCTTATCTTGTGTGTCTAGCAATTGCCCAAGTGGAAAAGGAGGACAATAATTTGGTGCCGCTTAACGCAAAACTGGATATCAAGCTGATTTCAAAGACGCTCAAGCTGTTTGAGAAGATGCAAATTCTGGTGAGTCGAAAATGAATGAGCTAAGTACATATGACGGTGAATTAACTTTTTAGAAATCGGAGCGTATCTCAGAATCGCAAATATCAGCTGTGGGAAATCTTTTAGTTTCTGTTCTAGCAAACACGCTCACAAAGGAAGGCTCGAACGAGGAGCTTTACGAATCTTTGCAGTTTGTTGATGCCGTGATCAAATCGTGGCAGGATATGTCCAACTCTGGCAAGAAGCGAAAAACCGGTTCTTCAAGTAGAGTGGGTTCAATGCTCGTCGACATGATTATTCAGTTTTCAGCAAAGAAATCGAAGTCGTTGCAGACTGTATGTGACAAACTGGTCACTGCCCTTTCGGAAGAGATTGATCAGGATGGGTTGAATGCACTTTTTGATGTTCTGAAGGTGAAGAACAGTTCGGAAGGTCTCAATGAGCTGTTTGATGTTCATGACGAGGACGATGAAGATGAAGACGACGATGATAACGAGGATGAGGATGAAATGGATGTTGATCATGATGATGTGAGCTCTAATTCTGACGACACTGAGGAAGAAGATAACGAGGAGGATAACCAGGATGAGGAGGAAGAAGAAGAAGAGAATCTTAAAGATTTTGAAGCGGCTCTCGGAAAGGTCCTTGGAGTAAAGCGGAAACGAGAGGATGGAGAAGACGACGATGACGACGATGGAGACGAAGAAGGAGATGACGACGAAGAAGAGATGAATGACGACCAAATGCTTGCTCTCGACTCGACAATTGCGGCTATGTTTAAGGATCGCGTGAAATCTGGCCCCAAGAGACAGCGAGTTAAGACGAAGAAGGTTCTTGAGAAGGAAGCGACGAATAGCGTGCTCTACATTAAGCAGCGAACACTAGGCGTCATCAAAGCCTTCATTGAATCTTTCCGGGGCAACTCATCGTCGAGGTCAGGGACGGCCAAGACCATCACCCCGGAAATTGGTGACCGTATCATGTCTGCGTATTTTCCGCTGTTACAGCTCATGAAAACTGATATAGCGTCTGTTGTTAGTAAAGACGCGCATTCTGTGATGCAATGCTTTATGAAGCTTCCCGCATTTCCTGTCTCTGATCTGGAAATCCCGCTTTCGAATCTGCAGCAACTAGCATCTGCGGCTGAGCACTCTAGCGGCAAGGAATTCAGTTCAGCGTGCCAGGCTGGCGAACTGTTCTTTTGCAAAGTACTCGAGAATCAAGCGGTCGCTGACAAGGCTGAGAAGCTTGCGCTGTTGGGCAAAGTTATGGATATTTATCTGGACCAAATGTCTAGATGGGCGAGGAACACGTCTATAAACATAACTGATTCCAGGTTTCCGGCAATCTTGAGATGGGTGGAGCGTGAACGCGGCAAGGCACGGAAAATGGACTAGGGATTTATGTATTAGAGTACCACTATTCATCGGGGCACGCAATGTAATATATAGCAATGTACTGTATGTACAATTAGCCAATTACAAAATGATTGTCGATCTCAGCTGCTCCATGGGCCGGACTTTTTGCTCACCGGTGAAGATGTCTAGGGCGCGGTTAGGGTTGTAAAATTTGTAGCGTATGACTGCGTGCGCTAATTTTTTGGGTTATAGCTGTAGTGGCTCAAGTGGTTGGGAGCGTGTCTATCGTCGTTTGCCGCGGTTCGCTGAGCTTGCTTGGCCGCGCGGTTGTGTCCGGTTCGAATCTTGTGGTTGGCGGTGATAACACGGGACACGGGTAGCCTGTCTTCGTGGCCGCCCTGAGACATTGAGTATCCTTGAGTAGAGCAATCTAGCAGAGACCTCTTTGCCTCGGGATGGCGAAACGGGTAGCACGGCCGTGTGCTGGGCTGTGGTTGATGATATGTTGACGCGCGACTGCTATTCTTTTTTTTTCAACCTGGCATGTCAATTTACGATGAATCTGTGGGGATATTACACTAGAACGACGGTGATGTACCAAATTAACAATTATATTTAACAATTTGCTTTATAGAAACAGACCTCAAATTTCAAAAACCATGACAATCAAGCACACGCAGTATACATTACAACCGTCACTTGCCGCTAGTCGGCTCCACTCGGCCCTTGGATGGTCCGCCTCCTCGGCCTCGTCCTCCACCGCCGCGCCCGCCTCTTTGAGATCCGCCTCTACCGCCTCTATTGCTGTTGCCTCTCTTCGCTACATTCTCAGGCAGCAGTTGGGGCACCAACGGCTTACTCTGCTCATCTTGTCTTTGTAGTTCTGCTTGTACGCGCTCACTCTCCGCAGCCCACCACGTAGCAAACTCCTCTTCCTCCCGTAACTCTGCAAAACTCTTCTTCTGCTGGGAGCGAGTGGTTACGAGTTCCTGTTCAATCCGCTGCTGCTCAATAATATCCGCTAGAGACATCTGAAAGTCAATTACAGACGGTGACGACGACTTCGGCGCTCGAGAAGGCGTTAACGCTTCTTGACGGGCGCTGCGGGGTGTTGCTGAGCCACCACTGGGGATACCAGCCGTCACAGGAGACGGGCGTCGAGAAGAATATGCTGCCGCGGGAGTCACCGAGCCAGATGAGCTACCTGCCTTGCCTGCCGGTGTTATTCCAGACGTTACGGGCGGCGTTAGAGGAGGGGTAGACGCTACTGTGGAAGACGCTGACCGCTTGACGACTGTGATAGCGGCAGGAGCTCCGGCTAGTTGACTTGAATTTGTCGCTGCCGTAGAAGCAAATGATGTCTGCGGTCCTAGAGGAAACAGCTGCGTAGCCAAAACCGGTGCCTGGTTCTCATCTCCTGGCGCTAGAAAGGATTTCGAGCGAGAAGACTGATCTTTTGCGGGTGTCGCCCAGGGGGAAGAGGCTGACCGGGCAGAAAGCGATGGCGATGAAGATAAAGTCTCAGAAAATTGGCGGTTCTTCTTGCGATCCTTCTGAGAAAGTCTTGCATGATCATCAACGGTGACAATCGGAGATGACGCCGTTTGAGCCACCGGTGTCGAGTTCACTGTAGACGCCGGTGTCACGACAAAAGAAGCAGAACTAGCGTCACGCGACTTGCTAGGAGTCACTGGCGGTGCATTTTTCCACTTTGTCTGTTGCAAGCCAAGTGAGATTCCTGACACAGACGACTGTTTCGGTAACTTCATTCCGGAACCCGTCTGGGCAGCGACTGATTTGAAATCGATCGGTTCAGACTTGGAAGGCACTGCAGCCCAGGGAGCACCGCTGCTGCTTCCCACACCGCCCGCCGAGTAGTTGTGAGCACTACTTCCTGAAGTAAGGAATGATGGAGACGCAACTGGAGTGACGCTGGTGGCGATTGAATCCCGCCTGTAAGAAGAAGAGCCAAACTGCCCTTGATTGTCCTTGAATGACGAAGGCTTCCAGCTGTCATAATCTCTGCTCGCTTCAGCGCTCAGCGGCGCCTTTCCTTTACCACCCTTCACGACAGTCCAGTCCACCTCCGTTTCCACACTCTCGTCCTCCATATCAAAAATGAATTCTGATCCGCTATGGACAACTGGTGCCATGATTGGGCTCACTGGTGGTAAAGCGGAGCCGGCAGGAGAGTCTTTTGACTCGCGACGACGGCGGCGATGATGTCCTCCTCCACTGTTACTGCCAGGCTGGCTATTGCTATCTCGTCGTTGGTTCTTCATGAACGATCCTGGAAACGATTGAGGAAACGATCCATAGCTAGACGAGACTGAGCGCGGGAGAGAGCCGGAAACATAATTCACCACAAGTGAATCTCTCTCCTTTCGTCGCGCCTCCGCAAGAGTGGGGTTACGCTCTTCCAAAAGGTCAAGAAGTAGTCCGGATTTGCTGATAGGAAGCTTATCCGTTTGCTTCTCTCGCACGACGTTCTCAAGATCCTCGAGCAGACTTGAATTAAGAGATACCAGCAACCTAAAGTTGTGAGAAAATAGCCCAGCGGAAGTGTCAAAACACTGCAACATACCCGTTTTCTAGCATACTCTCTAGATTAGTGGCAATGTACTGAAGCAGAGAGTGCTTCAAGCCTTCAGCCGAATAAATATCCGCCTCATCAAGTAGCTCAGCAGCATTTCGCATATTCGCTGTAACAACAATGTTAGAATACGTAGCTACCCACAGAAAATCTCCCTGATCGACTCACCATATTTCCTCAGCATTACTTGACATATTTGCGTGAGCTTGTGAATGAGTAACTCATTCGCGACAGACAGGACCTCAAGAATGAAGTCCGGGAACTCGGAAATTTTCTCTGCCCTTATATCGTCGAAAAGCGATTCGTCTTCATGTCCGTATACAAAGTCGAGAATAAGCTTGAATGTAAATGACCGCACGTGCTTCAAATCGACCGTCTTGTCAGTCTTGTCAGTAGGTGACGCAACTTCATAATCGCTGAATGAAGACTGAGGAACGGAAGACCAGCGCATAGCCATCAATGTCTCGAAGAACTCAGATCTGCAAGTCAAAATAGCAGAATGGCAATGCACGTCGGAATCTTGAAGTCGCACGACCATATCAGTCCAGGCTCCTGTCCGCGGATCACTGACGGCGGTTGCAAGGTCGCTGGCGAGTGCACGAGCTGGAATCTGCAAAAAATAAACAGCAGACGAAAGACTTTGTAGTTTCAGCACCCGTGCAATCTTGGTAAGGTCCTCCTTGGCATCGAGGAATCTCTTCGCGACTTTAGATTTGCTGGCAAAGTTATCCCAAACAGGGAGCAGATAGTCGGTGTACGCATAATAGCCAAAAACAAGAACGGCAATCAAGCCCGCGTTATTGAACTTCAGAACTGGCTTCCCATCCATGACCACGTATTCCAGTCCATCCACGACCGCGCCGCTCTCGGTCATAAGATCCATTAGTACCTTGCTGCGAGAAGCCAAAATAATTCTGTGTGCTGGAATCAAAATATCCTCGTTCTCATGAGACGCAAGAAACATGTCATAGCTCGCGCCATCGCACTCCATTGCAAACTCTTCTAATCTGTCGATTAACAGCGAAGGCAGAGATTCGTTCTGCAAAAAGCGTAGAGTACTAGCAAATGAAGATGGCGGCTTTCGACTGGACTCTCTTTCAGCTGATTTGTCAGACGCAACTGACTCTGCGTCATCGCTTTCGGAGTCACAGCCCTCAACAAACGAAATAAGGCTCTCAACGTCATCCAACAATTCTCGGTCGTCGACATCAATAGCGGGAAGGCTTGAGTCGGTTCTGATTGCAGCATAAGCGCCAGACAGGTTACTCCGAACTGACACTATCTTCGTGAGGTGAGGAATACGCGTAAACTTAAACTCGGAAACCTTTCCGTGAGAGTTCTTCGTTTTGACACGCTTGACTCTTTTCCACACACTTCCGGATTCTGTACATAGAATAACTGATCCGTCCTGGCCCACATCAAGATCGCGCACAGCAAGATGTCTGCGACGCAAAGACCATACGCTCTGCGGCTTGATAGATTTCGACAGCAAGCTGGGTTTGATATTCTCAATCCCCTTCACATCCAAGTTGAACGTATATACATTGCCCAAAGAGCTAAGCGCGCACACAGTGCTATCTCCAGCCACGACTTTGGTGATCACGTTCTTGACGTACATACCGCGCGGTCGAAATACGGAAAACTTGTCGGCAAATCTATCAAGCGGGAAAAAGACTTTGAAATACCCACCATTGATAAATACTATGACGTCGTTATTTTCCAAAAGACAAATAGTAGCAGTGTCGGTTGCCACAGCCATAAGTACTGGTCCAGGAAGCGAAGAGACTTTCCTTGGAACAGACTCGATACCATGACTGTCAGCAACTGGGAATCCCAGTTGACCCACGTTCTTTCCCCACATAAACAGATCGCTCTCGGTAAATGCAACCGAATGAACGTGCGACGTTGCAACTCCAATCACATGCTCACGCTTGAGACCTGCCACGATGCGCCGAGGGGAACCCTGTATAGGCTCATCCTGTGGTTTCTTTGTCTCAACAGAAAATCCCAACTGACCGTACTTGTTTGATCCCCAAGAATAGCATGCGCCGTCCGACGTCACAACAAGCGTATGATCTTGGCTGACACTAACCTGCATAACCTGCGACGATCCAAATTTTGGCAGGTTCTTGAACGCAAACTGAGTTCCACCACTGGCCAATCCCAAACGGCCTCCGTTGCCAAAACCACACACATACAGATTATCGGTAGGATCGGTTGTCAGCACCACTGTGTGCAATTTCGACATTTGAATGTCGCGAATACGTATCTCGCGAAAGCGTTCAACCGCCGGGTCATCCACAGTAGCATGATTCCGCTCCAGGTGCACGCGCTCAGGATTCGCTCTATCGTCTGCATCGTTGAATCCAAGTGTATGGTTGGCATTAGATCCAAAAGTATACAAATCAGACCCTCCAAGCTCTAAATCTAACGGAAGTGGATTTGTTCCTTCGATAGTTGAGTTAAGCACGTCAAATGGTGAATTGCCCTCGTAGTCCTTCACGCGAATGCTATCCTTATTGTGTGCTATTATCGTCCGGCCAATTGTAATATTACCAGCATACAAAGCGCGATGAAGTGGGGTCCATCCGCTCTCCGCATCCTGCGCCATAGCATCAACTCCAGGGACCTCCAGTAGCGCACGCACATAACCAATTTTGTTCAAAGTGCATGCCAGATGCAGAACAGTTCTGCCAAATTCATCTGGTCGATTGACATCTTTAATGGTGAGCACTCCAGATCCAGCAGCCTGCCCTTTTCTGGACGGAACGGCTGTACTCGTACCCCCGGTTACCGCTCCCTCCAGGGCAGAACGAAAACCCTCCAAATCATTCTGATAAAAGAACTTAAAAAGACTGAGTGACATGAGCTGTTAAGTCCGACCAGTGACAGATCGAAATGGTACAAATACGCGACTGAAAGTACAGGTCACGTAATATACCTTTCGAATAACTGGCACTAGACGGGTGCACGTAGACCAAGCAAATGCTGATCTTTATGCACAGATGAAATCGTGGACGAGTGGTCCAAGAGTCTTTAGCGAAACAAAACGAGCAAAGCAGTAGAGCAACCTGCGCCTATACTGGCAAGCTTCGGATAGCAGCCAAAGCTTCCAATAAAACGCAGAAAGAATATCTACAAAATTAGCCAAATTTCAAGTGAATATAAACTAGAAAAACGTACCTGCGATGATCTATCGACACGCGACTTTCATCAACAGAGTAATTCTCGTAGAATCAAGCGGAACCAACACGCGCAGCACGTCGTGTAGGATACAGGAAACGTTGGTTGAGACTTCAAATATGGTGCAAATCTAACACAAATTTATGATTTCACAAATAATTGAACTGGCTCAAGGATTATGACTGAAAGTTGTCGGTTCTGGTGCAATGTGTTGACTGCGCGACGCGTCCTGAGAAACCCTTTCGGCACTAAATTGATGTGAATTGAGGTGACGCGCAGCAGCTAAACTCGAGCCAAAATTACCAATATGTAGATATAAGCCGTCTATAAATATAATAACGTATTCCTACGCAATATAGCAGCGTAATGTGGAATAAGTAGAGCGAGTTGGTACTGGAAACCAGAAGAAAGACTACAGGTAGCGGCGACCTATAGCTGCTGCACGTATAACCGGCGCGGCGCTGTAAAGCGAGCGGTCAGTTTAACCCAAACCCCATGCGACGCCTTTCTCGAGCTCAACCCCAGCCATCAACTATGACAGTTTCTATTCCAGTTTGTGTTCAGGACTATTTCTTGGAAGTATCTCATTCGGAATTTAGAATTTAGAAAATTAACGAAGAGCACATGACAGAGTTAGTTAAAATACTAGTTAATGATCATTTGAGGCCAATTGACAGATGGACTCCCCACTACAATAGCGAGTTACGAGGCGGCATACGAGCTCTAGAGTACAGACTACGTCACTACCGTAAAACTGAAATGGTGAATACAGCCTACAGGCTTATGGCTCTGCTGCTGCATTAATTGCATTTCAAGTGAGTTTCCACATGTTCGTGTCATCTGGTCCGATTCCAAAATGCCCCGCGACTATAGGCTCGTTTTTCGACGCTTAGATGCATGAGCCGCACGTTTGACAGGCCTTGCGAAGTTGGCTTCACGGAACACGATACCGCCCCCGAATACCCCGAATACGCGGCATGAGATGCCTTAATGCCGCAGATCTAGCTCAGAAGGCGTGTATATATACCACTCGAGGCTCTCCTGCTCAGAAATTTGTACCATGAACTGTGGAAGCCATTGCCCATAGGCCAACAGTGAGCGAGCGGTAGCACCATTGGCCCAGTTCATCGAGCTCTCATCAACATGCCTTCATCCTTCAAGCTTCTCTTCGGCTTTGCAGTCGGGTCTCTAGCTGCTAAGCTTTTTGTACCATCAATTCCGGCAAGGCTTATAGTGGTCATTACTGTTTCCGCATATTTGTTGCGATTTTTCTTCTTCTGGTTCGTCTATCCGTTTTACTTTTCAAAGTTCCGCTTGTTACCCCAGCCTTCCACGAAACCGCACTGGCTCTATGGTCACTTCTACTACAGCGAGCCGGACCAGTCACATATCTACAACTGGACCGAACAGCTCGACGAAAATGTCAGTTTTATGCGCGTTTTTGGAATGCTGAATGCCGAGAGACTCGTCGTTATCTCGCACCAAGCACTCGTCGAGATCCTGCAGACGAAATGCTATAGTTTCACCAAGCCGGTCGAAGTGACGCGCGCGTTTGTGACGATTCTTGGCGAAGGCATTTTGTTTGCAGAGGGGGACACTCACAGACACCAGCGAAAGCTTCTCATGCCAGCGTTCTCATTCAGCCAGATCAAATCGCTCGTGCCAGCGTTTCTGCATGAATCGGCGCGCCTGATGCAGTATCTTGACAATGAGCTTGCACGCGCGGACTCGACGCGTGTGGGGTCTGCAAGACTGAATGTGTCTCGATCTATCAGCTCGTCCACTCTTGACATCATTTATCGCGTCGGCCTTGGAATGCAGTTTAACGCGCTTGAAGATCCGGAGAATGAGCTCGCTTTTACGTACGACAAGGCACTCAATCTGACTAGTCGCAATAGCGGTCTTCTATTTCTACTTCAGGCGCGCATACCATGGTTTAGTTACGTGCCAATCAAAGCCAACTTGGACATGATTGCTGCTCGAGCTACTGTCAAGCAGTATGCGGAAGACGCAGTCAACGCAGCGCTACAGGAAAGCAAGATGAACGCGGCCGAGAAGAAAGATATTAGATTGAATGAAGCATTTGTCCCGCAGAAGAAAAATGTCAATATTATGAAGCTCCTGCTTGAAGAGGGCGATAGTATCTGGACCGCACCCGAAATGGTGAACCAGATTCTGACTTGTAAGTTTTTATTTTTATCCACATTGATTTTCCAAAACTGACACGTTGCAGTTCTTGTTGCCGGCCACGAGACGACATCGGCTGCTGTTCGGCTTGCTCTTTACGCGCTTGCAAAGAACCAGGACATGCAGCAGAAGCTGCGCGACGAGATGCGATCTAGTTTTCCGGCCGGTTTTTCTTCTATTGACACTTACGAGGACGTTGAGTCGCTGAGATATCTCAATAACGTCATGCGGGAGGTGCTTCGTTTGTATCCTCCTGTGCCTTCTACAATGCGCGTCGCATGTGAGGACGTGGTAATTGCAGGAACGTTCGTACCAAAAGGCACGACACTTCGACTTTCCCCTGCCGTCCAGAACAAGTCGACAAAGATCTGGGGCTCGGATGCCGCTACATTCAGACCAGACCGCTGGGATGAACAAAATGCGAGAACCAACATGTCGTTCATGACATTTCTGCAAGGTCCTCGATCATGCATCGGAAGACGGTTCTCGGAGCTGGAGTTTAAATGCATTATGCTGTCGCTGTTGGGACACTTCAAGTTCGAAGAGGTTTCTGGAAAGGAGACGAAGTTTGCTACCGGAATTACATACAGAGCAGTCGGAGGCATGGAATTCGTGGTCGCTCGCTTGGAGGGCTGGTAATTTATACAACAAGTCCTGGATAGACCATGTATACGAATAGACTCTTGAAGCGGTATTATTAGCTGGAATATTCTAAAGTATCAGTTACTTTTAATAGTTACAGAAATTTTCTCTATAATTATATCCATCTTCCTATCTAAAACTATAAGCCATAGGTCAATGGCGTGGAAGAACCCTTTTCATCTTTGTCTGTCATCCTAAAAAAATATCTACAGCACTAATCAAGCGGCCAGTATCCGGGAAGCAGGAAGTGCATCTTCTCCAGCATCGCCCGAGAGATTGCGGACGGCGAGGTCGAGACAGAGTACTTCATGGAGCCAGCAAGATCAGTGCCGACATTTCCAGCCTTGATCTCTTCTTCAAGATGGTCGAGAATGGATGCCGTGAAGTTGTGCGCGTTCTGGGAGTTGGCCTAGATTGAAACAATGGTCAGTTCCTGAGTTACACACAAGTCCAAATGGCTGAAAAGAAAAAAAACATACCTTCAGGTGGCTAACAACGGTCTCGACAGTGACAGCTTCTTCGCCTTCTCTCCAGGCATCGTAGTCGGTTGACATGCAGATCATCTGGTATCTACAAATCATGTCAGCGAGCAACTAGGTAAATCAGATACGCAGACCTACGAGATCTCTGCTTCTTTCGCCAGCTTGGACTCCGGGATCGCAGACCTATTTCCAGTTAATTCCACACAGTACGAAACAAATAGAAACAAAAACACACATGTTAATGACGGCACCGCCAAAGCTGCGGTACATGTGGCTCTCAGCACGAGTGCTGAACGCGGGACCCTCCATACAGATCAGAGTCAGATCACGACCAGCAGTCTCCTTGGTGTGCAGCTTTACACCATTGGCCTCAAGCACGGGTGCAGCCTTGGCAATGACGGCAGCCAGCTTCGCGTCAAATGGGTCACCGAAGCCAGTGTGGCCGACCATGCCGCCCTCAAAGAAAGTAGACGGACGAATGCCCTTTGTGCGATCAATGATCTGTGTGGGCAACACGAAGTCACGCGGGTGAATGTACTCCTGCAGACTTCCGACGGCAGAGAATGCAATGATCGCACGCACACCGATACTCTTCAGAGCAGCAATGTTGGCGCGCGAGGGTACCTCAGTGGGGTTGAACTGATGGTGAAGGCCATGACGGGCGAGGAAAGCGATGGCGAAGCCAGACTTGGTGCGCGATACCGTGATGGGTGAGGAAGGATGGCCCCAAGGCGTGCTGACGGTCAAGCGGGCAACGGGAGTCAGAGTGTCGAGCTGGTACAGACCAGTTCCGCCAATGACGCCGAGCAGAATGGGTTCTAGGGGGAATTCGTCAGCGAGGTTCTTCGAGATATGGATCTTTGCAGAGAGCTTACCGTCGAAGGTGGAGGGAAGAGCAGACATGGCGAGACGGCAATTGAGCGGCAGACGAGCAAAGGAAGAGGAAAGACGGAGTCGCACCGTCGTGGGAAACAGTTAGGGGGTTTTCGGAGGGAAGGGGATCTATAAAAGCTGAAGGAGGGTACGGCAGACCGAGCAGAACGGTTCGACTCGCGAGCACGTGCCGTCAGCGCACGTGCTGGTCACGTGAAGTCGTTACCCGGCCGAGCTTCTTCCGCTTTGATCACGAAGGAGGTGGAAGGCAGTTTTCAGATCGGACTCGCCAGAACTTGTCCTACACGGTCTGTTTATTATCTTAGCCCGGCGCCTCGTCTCGCAGATCTGTTTGTTTACGCGTTTACCCGTTTGATTGTCTTTCTGTTTACGTGTTTTGTGCCATGACTTCTGTACGTGCCCTTCCCGCGCAGCATCGCGCTCTTTCGCCCGCGCGCTCGCGTGCCTCGCTGACCGCCGAACAGGCTTCCAACCCCCCAGCACCCGCGACCCGCATGATCAGCGATCGCATTTTGTGCGTGGCTGATATTCGAGGTCGGTTCTTGTTGAAATTGGCTAGCGCATCTTCTGCTGACTCTTTTAGGCCAACTCTCGATCCTGAATCAGCTCGCAAAGGAACATAATGCGTCCTGTGTCATTCACACCGGCGACTTTGGTTTCTTTGACCGCGACAGTGTTCCCAAGATCACCGACAAGTAAGGCTATTTTATTAGAGTCAGATTGGATTTTTATGGCGGGTTCTAATTGCTCCAGGACCCTGCGGCATGTCGCGCAGTACTCACCGCTGCTCGATGCTCGTGCGCTCCCACTAGAGCCGCAAACCCTACGTCAGTACCTCATGACCCGGCCCATTTCACAACTGCAGCAGTTCATCAACGGCGAGCTCAAGTTTGACGTTCCCGTGTACACCGTTCATGGCGCGTGCGAGGATGTCTCTGTGCTGGAAAAGTTCCGGTCCGGGGAGTACAAAGTGCCAAACATGACCATCGTGGATGAACACTCGTCGAGCAGCATCGATACCGGCAACGGTGTCAAGTTCCGACTACTCGGACTTGGCGGTGCGCTCGTCATGCACAAGCTTTTTGACAATGGATCCGGTCGGACGACGATTTCAGGAGGCGGTGGTATGACGTGGGCTACGATGCTGCAGATCGGTGAACTAGTGGATACTGCTGCCCGTGTGTTTGACGAGACCGAGACCCGGATACTTATCACGCATACGTCGCCAGCACGTGAGGGACTTTTGGCTCAGCTGGCGTTGTCGCTCAAAGTTGACTTTTCGATTTCTGGTGGTCTGCATTTCCGGTACGGCTGCAGCTACAACGAATTCGCCGTCAACGCATCATACGACACCTTTCGCTCAAAGCTTGCCGCGTCGCGTGCTAAGTTTATGGATGTCTGGGACCTCGTCAAGTCCGAGGTTCACCCGGTCATTGCGAATAACCCGACACAAAAGCAGCTTATAGACAACGGGCTGGGTGTGATTATGAAGATGCCGGATAAAGCTCAGGTGGCTTCAGAACGCGAGAAGGATAAGGAAGAGCTCACTAACACTGGTTTCCGCAACATGTGGCATCTGAACTTGGCAGACGTTTCGTACGGTACGGTTGTGCTTGACGTTAACGACGGCAAGATTGGAATTGAGACGAAATCTGAGGGGTTCAACTTCAAATACCGGCGGTCTGGTCCTGCTGCTCCGGCAGCAAATGTGGTAGCGCCTAGTGGTCCCAAAGCGGGTCCTGCCAAGTCAGCGGGGCCCCCGCAGCCTCGCCAGGCCCCAGTGTCTAATGGAAGTGCCGCTCCCACCCCGGCTGCACCAGTCAAATCTGCCGAGGCTGCTGCGGTCACGGATGAGGTTCCGACTGCGACTGCGGACGCCCCGAAGACGACCGACGATTCGAAACCTCCAGCAGTGACTCGGGAAGCTGCTGCGCCTCGCGTTCAACGACCCGGCCTGTGGATTGCGCGGGCAGACGATACAGAGGATGTCCTGAAGTCCTACTTTGCAGCAGACGACCAGCCTAATATCACCAACGTCTCGATCCGAACCGCACAGAGCGGGAAGAAGTTTGCGTACGTGTACTTCAACACTCAGGAGAACGCGCTCGCTGCACTTCCTCGAGCAGACCTGGAAAAGATTGGCAAAGTGACGCCGATAAGCGACAACAGAAGTCCCGGAGCCAGCCGCGGTGGGTTCAATGGTGCCGTGCCAGGAAGGTCGAACGGGACATGGAACCGAGGCGGACCTGCGGCCGCATTAGCTGCTGCTTCTGCCGCTGGTGCTGCGCCGAGTATCGCGGGCGCGGCGGAAGGCGAGGCAGGCGCGCCTGGACAGGGACGACGACCGAGAATCGGCGGTGGAAGCCGGACGGTTGGACGAGGACGCGGTATGCGGGGAATGGGACGGGGTGGTAGCACGGCTAATGGCGCGCCTGGAGCACCTAGCTCGACTGAGGGTGGTGCATCACCTGCTGCATCGGCGCCGGCTTCAGCTGCTCCTGCGGCAGCTGCGACTTCTGCGCCCGCGCCTGCGCCTGCGACTACGCCTGCTCCGGCCCCTGCTTCGGCACCGGCGCCAGCACCTGCACCAGCACCTGCGCCAGCATCTACTCCAGCTCCCGCGCCTGCGCCGTCGAGTTAATAATTCGGCGAAATATTTTTATTACAATGTGTATTTCTATCAGTGGAGGCCGATGGCTAGAGCGAATGAGTAAAAAAGAGTGAAGGGGCGGGGAACCGTGACCCGCCGTGGTCTGCATTTGTATATTTTTTGTGTGTGTCTCAAAGCGTTGCATAGACTAGTATAGTTGTCTGTTTTTTTATTTCAAATTAGTACATTTGTCGAGAACCACCATCCTGTAAATTTTACCTGCGCAACATCGAGGCGACGGAGTTCTTTGTGGGTAAGGGTTAAATCGAACTTAGGCTCTTCGCGAAATTGAGAACTCTGGCTTTCTGAAAGTCATAAATTGACGACAGGCCAATTCACAAGTCGAAGTTTTGCACAGCTTGTTGGACGTTTTGCAGTGGTTTGTCATTTTGGACGGGACCCGTCACTCAATTTAGAAGCCGCGACTTGCTGTAGTGGTTTTTCACAGCTTTTTCTACGACTACTTTCATCGGTCTCGGGAATAATGGCGAAAGGTATGCATTTTTCGTTTTGACGGTTCTCGACTGCACTTGAAACGGAAGTCAGGAGATATTTTGCGGAAACTGTGATATATTCTGGTGGGCGGTGCTAACGTGCGGTTTCTCGTATAGTCAAGAATCGCACGACGCTGATAAAGCTCGTGTCGACGGCCATGACGGGATACATGCGGACTATGATCATCCCTCGTACGCTCCCGCCTGTGCGGCAAGTTCGCTACGACCCTATTGGTATGTTTATTTTTCTTTATTTTGGTTTTGTTATGAAATGGGACAAGGTGGCTGACGAGACAAAGCGAAACGGCATGTGCTATTTGAGGAATCGAAGAGGCGGCGGGCGGCGGAGGTTAAGCCGTATGGGTTTGGTCAGAAGTTGGAGTAGATGTTCGGTTGGATTAGGGAGAGACCGGATTGTACATATATCTAGAGGCGGTGCTGTAATTATTACAAAGAATGAATTTCTCGTTAATTATTGAGTGAACGCGCTGGATAGCGGTAGCGAATGGATGCTTAGATGAACTCATAATCTCATTATAATAAGCACATATCAGCATAACCAAGAAGTCAAATGAAGGTTCGATAACTTTTTTGAATTCAGAGACTGAAGTCTCACACAAATGTGCACGCAATATGCAGAAATTTTGGCGACGGCGGCGGAGTTCGACACAACCCGTAACACGCCGACCACAGACGATAAAACCCCTGACGAACGAAAGAAGGAAAAATATAGATACAAAAAAAAGCGTCCTGCAAGATGAGAAGACTCGCTTATGACAATTAAAAACCCACGCGCCCAGTTTTCCAACATTAAAAAAAAGAAAGGACAGCAATAACCGAGAAAAAATAGAAGATACAAGGCAACAAGAGACCGAATGAAAGGTGACTATGACGAGTACTTTTGCAAGAAGCTTTTGTGGAATGAAATGATGCGGTTGACGTACTCCTCGCCGGGAGCAAGGAATGTGGTGCGGAAATGAAGCGTGCCGTCCTTTTGGCCAAAGCCAGAGCCCGGGACGACGCAGACGCCGGTGCTCTCGAGGAGCTGCATGCAGTAGAACTCATCGGGCTCCTCGTTGCGACGCTGTGCTTCTTTGATGGCACCGGACGGCAGAGTGATTGTGGGGAATAAGTACATGGCGCCCTATAAGTTGGTTAGTAATGAAAACCGGGCGAAGGGAGAGAAAATATGAGTATATATAGTACGCACCATGGGCTCCTGGCACGAAACACCTTCCATCTCCTTGAACGCGTTAAAGAGCGAAGTCGCGCGCTCGGAGAGCCGCTGATAGATGAGGTCGTACTCCTGCTTATAGAGCGAATACGACTCCTCACCGGGCCTCGGCGGGTTGACCATGAGCTCTGTGAGAACTTGGCCGGTAACGACGGGGCATAGCGAAATAGAAATGAGCTTGTACAGCTGGTCGAGAACATCCTGGTCAATTCCGACAATCTCGATGTAACCACCACGCTGGCCACACTCGCCGACCATGCCCTTGGAGGTTGAGTGCAGGGACGCGAGTTCGACGTGGTCGTAGAGACCCGGGTGGTCACGCTGCAGTTCGCGCAGCATTTTCTTGAAGGAGTGGAACTCGCCTTCGTAGATGTTTGTCTGGTAGACCTCGTCGGCAATGATCATGAACGTGTGCTCGGCCGCGAGCACGATGATGTCTTTGATTTCATCGGGGGTGAGGCAGGAGCCGGTGGGATTGCATGGGTTGATGACGACAATAGCTTTCAGGTCGATACCGTTCGCAATCGATGAGCGAACGACTGAGCCGATGTAGCCGGTGTCGGTACCCCAGGAATTGGACTCGTCGAGCAGGTACGGGACCGCGGTCGCGTTGGCGATGGTGAGCGTGGCGGAATAGAGCGGGTACTGCGGGACCGGGATCAGGACACCGGTGGCCGGGCCGTTCACTATGGTCGTGAGGAGCGAGGAAACCGCGGAGGACGCGCCGCCGGCGAGGTAGACGTCGTTCGGGTCAGCCGGAAAGCCGTCGCGGTCCGCGATGTAGTTCGCGATGGACTGGCGGATGTAGGGCACGCCCTGGCTCTGCGAGTACGCGCCGACCGAGCCAATTTCGGACAGCAGCGTGCGCGCGCGTGTTCGCGCGTCCGCGGGAAACAGGTCGGCCGCGTAGGGCGAGTCGAGCAGCGGCGGGTACTGCACGAGGGCGAGGACTTGGCGGAAGAAAGTGATGGGCTGCTGGTCCATGGCCTGCGGGTTGCCGATGTTGGCGTTGACGACCTCGGCGAACGGCAGAGTCGAGTCGCCCGCGCGCAGTCTGTCGCGCAGCTCCTCGGCGCGGATCGCGAGACGACCGCGGACGGCGTAGTCGGCGGCCAGAAGGTGCGGGTTCATGGACTCGACGGTGATGGCCTTGCGAGGCTTGCGCCGGCGCGGGGCCGCGGCGGGCGGCGTCGCGGGCGCGGCGTCGAGCACGGCGGTCGACGAGAAGGAGCGCACTGAGGGAGGCGGCATGTCGTGAGCGGGCAGGAGCAGGAGAGACGCGGAGGGGGTGGAGGGGGTGGACGAGGGTGCACGAGGGCAGTGAATTTCAGTATTTTGTAGTGGCGGAGAAGCGTGCGGCGAGCTGAAAATGAGTAAACCGAACCTCGAGACTTTTTGGACTTTTCTCTCTTTCCTCCGGCGCCGCGTCGGGCCCGTTTCAGGCATTCAAAGCGCGCACGTGACCAGACCGGGCCTTGTTGGCAGTCGCGTCTCGTGCGACTCTGCTGTTGTTTCCTTGTCTGAACTATTCGCGATGGGGCTGCAGTCTTGTCCTTGGATTTTGATTTCGATAGTGACTACTGTACTACTGCGGCTGGGTAGTGGGTACTGAGTACTGATTAGCCATTACTCATACTAATCAAGCTAGACGAGGTCTTTGAGTCTCTATGAGATAGAAAGATGCCACAGTAGTTGGCCACGAGTTCGATGAAACTGACTGCATGAAGTCATCTATATTCTATCAGACTATCACGCTTGACATGCTCCAGAACCCAGACTCCAGAGCTGAAAGTGGACTACGGCAGAGACATTTCACAATTCACCAGTCACTCAGGATGAGCTAATTAAGCTGTAGGTCAATGCCATCTCCCATCAGAGACCTGCGGGACCATCATCAAGGTAGCTCAGGCTGACAAGTTCGAACCGCCCGGTACAAAGTACAACGTAGCTGAATTGCCCAGAACTTCACATCGCGAGTTACTGGATCATCATCAAGTCCCTGATACGTCCAGAGCACGGTCCTAGCTTGAATGCATATAACCGCCATATAAAATGAACAGCTCTAGATACAACTCATACAAGGTTAATTAACAAATGAGCAGGCCTCGCTTTGCAACTTTGAGAACTCTCTGCATTGCACGATTTCGCAAGTCTGCCCTCAGGCTTTGGAAACTATTTGGCGCGGAATCTGGTCTAACAAATCTGAGCCTCTGCTTAAACCTGCTCCCACAAAACGCGTGGCATATTTGCCCTCTTACGCTAGCACAAGAAAGTCAGAGAAATCAAGAGACAAGATTTCATGTCTCATGACCTGGACAGTTTTCGACTCTCGCTCTCGGAATCCAGCAATTCCAATGATACTTACATAAGTAGCGATCACAGATCCGTTAACCTGACGGAGAAGTAACGCGCATCGACGCGACGCGTCAAATTACCCGGCTCTCACGCGTCGCGTCCCTCGCCTTCGCGTTTTTCTTCAGCAACCAACTCTACCACCCCCCGCTTCATCACCAACCCACCAACGCGCGCACAAAATGGCTGTCGCAGACGATTTTTCCGACGACGACGGACAGCAGCCAGATACACCCGACGAATATGACCAGAGTCCCCTGCTACTGCGCGAAGAGCAGCTTGTTGTGATTCGCAATTTGACTGCGGATAACGACACGTTAGAGAAATACATCTCAAAAACTGCGAAATACATCCAGAAAGCGGCAGCTGATCGCGCGTCTTACAAGTTAGAGACCGATGTGCTTGATCTTAATATGCGGAAACTGCTGGACATGCGGGCGATTGAACGAGGACAGCGGGCAGGTGTCAAGCGCGTCGTGGAAGTGACAGACACGCAGGCAGTCGATCCTGCTGGCGAATTCAGAACCGTTGTCGACAACGAAGTCCGGACGACCTCTCAAAAGTCCGATAAGGAGAAATACAGTACCGATAATTTCTACGTCGCTATGCGTAACGAGATCTGGGCCGAGCGGTTTAACAGCAACGACGACGACGAGGACGAAATTGAAGATCCCCCGGTTGCCCAGTGGTTTGACAAGAACACGGGCGCAGTCAAAGCAATCTCAGCTCTTTACACTGAAGTCACAGACCAGGGTGCCAACGGCGACGATGATGACGAAGTCGTCATCGCGCACCAGAAGCGATCCTACAGATGTCCCGTGTCCCAGAAACTGCTCGAGAACCCCGTCACCTCCACGAAATGCCCGCACAGTTTCTCGAGCGAAGCGATCTTCCAGCTTTTTGGACACCACAACTCCATTGAGTGCCCCGTCGGCGGCTGTAACAAGTTGCTCACGAAGGCTACTTTGGTCGAAGATGCGGCACTGGCCAGGAAAGTGGAACGGTACCGGGTTCGCCACGCGGCGGAAGAGGAGCAGGAGGTCTTTGATGAACTGGAGTAGGCTAGGCGCAATGTAGTTATTGTTTGTATTTCTTAATTCAAAAATTATGCTTTAAAAGTCGTGGACGTGATTGCCAAATTTAAGAGGAAAGAAGAAAATATTTGTATTATAAGTCTGACAGTCTCCATCATCACGTCTCCAGTCATCATCACCATCACCATCATCGCCTTCACCACCACCATCATCCCCATCATCGTCAATCGATCGTCCCCAATTCGTCCCCAACGTCAACAGACCAGTCGACAATTCCCGGCAGCAGCATCGAACGTATAGTGTAGATAGATAGAAGAGAGCGCGACAGTAAAGAGAAGATAATCAAGCGCGAGAGTGTTCGAGTTCGGTAGAGAAGTATAGCTGCTGTGCCATGCGTGTTGCGAGTGCGTGCGAATAAAAGAGCATAAGAGCTTGCGAGTAAGTGTAGAGTAGAACGCGAAGTGCACCTGTATCCAACATGTTAGCCAGCAACAAACACAAACTCAAGACCGCCAT